>JAXQQM020060998.1:0-236765 GCA_034641835.2 Pinus albicaulis | reverse complement strand
TTTAGGCAGAGCCAGTTTGTGGGCCAGAAGCTTCTGGTTTCATCCTTTCTAGTAAAGGTGAAATAACCAGTAAAAGCCCCCTACTGTCAATCTCTGTATGAAAAATACTTTGTTCTCACAATTTCAAATCAACGAAGGCTTGCCGAATGCGCAGTTGTTTACCATTAAGGTGGTTGACGCACACTTGTTGATATCATTGAGTTCCTCACTACAAGAATGGCCTCGGCTGGATATTCAGTACAGAAGAAGAAGGAATTGGTTACTTGGGCCGCGGACTTTACTATCCTCGCCGGTCAGTTATACAAGCTAGGTACCTATGAAATACTACGCAGATATTTCATCGAACATGAACAGCTTATCGTGTTAGCAGAATCACATGAAGGTGTCGCAAGAGGCCACTACGCAAGACGTGCAACCGCACAAAATATTTTGAGGGTTGGGTTATGGTGGCCTACGTTGCATCAAGATTCATACACCTATTGTCGATCTTGCGATACTTGCCAATGCACAGGACGACCTTCACACCAAGATGAGATGTCGTTACAGCCTCAAGTGGCTTTACAGGCTTTTGACAAATGGGCCATTGATTTTATAGGACCCATCAATCCACCCAGAAAGAAAACAGTCGCACGCTACATTATCACCGCCACTGACTACGTCACTCAATGGGCTGAGGCATAAGAGGTAAAGTATTGTACTGTGAATACTGCTACGCACTTCATCTTTGATCAGATCCTGACCAGGTTTAGCTGCCCAAAAATCCTTATGAGTGATAGAGGTACACATTTTTTCAACCAGATGATTCAAGCCTTGAATGAGGAATTCTGGATCCACCATGCTAAGAGTACCCCATACCACCCTCAGGAAAATGGGGCAGTTGAGGCTTTTAACAAAATTTTGGAACAGGCATTAACTAAGGTCTGCAATGCCGATCACAGTGATTGGGATATGCGCATTCCCTCTGTTCTGTGGGCCTACCGAACGACCTGCAAGAAGCTAACAGGAAGAACCCCCTTCCGGATGGTCTATGGCAAAGAGGCCATTATGCCCATTGAATACGTTGTTCCTAGCTTACGCATTGCAGCATTTACCAATATGGCAGACCCCGATATCATAAAGGAGTGTCTTTCGCAACTGGTGGCTCTGGAGGAAGATCGGTTTATTGCTAATTTTCATCAACAGGTTCAGAAGGCTCGTGACAAAGCATGGTATGATCAACATATTCGCCAAAATACATTCGTCGCAGGTGACCTTGTCCTTTTATACGATAGCCAATTTGCGAAACATCCAGGAAAATTTCGACAACACTGGCTGGGTCCCTACACAGTTAAAGAAATCATGAATGGTGGAGCAATCCAGCTAGCTACCCTACGCGGAGACATCGTACTAGGCTTTTTCAATGGTAGTCGACTCAAGCCTTACCGGGTTCAATGACTATATGACAGCTGCAATGACTCGGAATGAGTCACAAGATTGTGTTGGGGGACTGTTGGAACGGGGTCTCCTAACAAACTACGAAACTGGTCCATTTTGAATATTTTTTATTATATTTAGCCTAGCGGAGGGGTTTTGGGGTGGGTCAAAGCCCCAAACGCATTGTAATGGGTCAAAGGGTAAACTAGGGGTCTGAAAACCATGGGTTGCGGACCATAGGAAATTTGAGGCTAGATTGTTATAAATAGAGATTCATTTTGTATTGTAAAGGATAGGAAATGATGAGCTATTAATGCGATCTGTTGTTTAAGCTATATGTTTGGGTTTTGGGGAACAAACTCCTGCTGGCTGTGTGCGCGGAGATCCTAGTCCAACTGTGTGCAGACCCTGCTTCTGTGTGCGCAGGTTGGAAAGGGAATTGGAATTGTAAGGAAGAATTGATGAATGAATGAATGAGGAATATTGTTAGAGAACTTAATCTATGAGTACTATTATATGAATTACTGGTAATTGCTATATTGTGTGTTTTTTGTCCTTAAGCTGCGAAAGATCTGTGTACTGTGTTCTTGGATCTAGATCTGTTTGTTTTATTTATGTACTGTTGTGTTGATGATATAACAAGCTTATAACTATAGATCTAGTGCACGTGGATGCGAATATAGATTTAATTAACTCTGCGTAGAATAAGGTAATCGGGGATTACAGGATCTAGCACTGCTCTGCTTGCTTTACCCATCCTTTCTCAGGGTGCGGAAACTGAAACCCAAAGACCCACCCATACTATTCTGTGAGACTTCGACTCGCAACCGGGTCATTACAGCGCGTAGTATAGGGTTTATTGAGAACCTTGCTTAACAAACTGGGTCAGGACCCTCGACCCAACATGATCCATAACTAAATTAAGTTAGGACATATAGCTTATAAATAGGTTAGTCTCCTAATTTCAAATTTAGTAGAAGTTTACGTTTGTAAACTCATGCAACTTTTTATGTAATTTCTTTTCCATTATCAATAAAAGTACGTGTCTGAGGACACTTCGCCATTAGAATCACATATGTTCCTTCGAAACAAGTAGGTTTGCTTGGTGAATTTTTGGTTTCTAGGTAAAAGGTTTGTGGTTTTTCATCATGAGGTAAGAGTGAGCTCTATAAGAGAGAGGTATTCATACCACCCTAGCATAAACACACATAAACATGAAGACAATAACATCCAGAGAGAATAGTCCACAAAAGATACCACAATCATTACAACCTTTAAAACAATTATGATAAGCACTAAAATAATTAGAAATATTTCAACCAGTATAGATGAAAACAAACGTGAATCATAAATATCACAAAACGATATTACAAATATTCGTAATCCATGCATAAATAAGGTGCTGGCCATCAGGATTCATATATTAAGTAAAAGTCCCAAGACACATGTATCTAATGCACACCACTAGCTACAATAGTGGAGCGTTGGAGCCACTAACTTCTCCCCAAAAGAACTAACTTGCCTCTATGATGCCTTATGGGAGAAGCCAAGGTGAAAATTCCTTTTCTTGTAAAATGAGGGAGTATATATAAAAAATGGGGTGATCCTTCACCTCCCTTATGACTCTTTGACTACCCTAATGACTATTTGAATTCCCTATGGATTTTCAACTTTTACATGAATATTTACATTCTATACACGTCCTTTGGACTTCCACTTTACAATACATTGTGAATAAGAATTTACATAAACCACAAAATGATGTGGAACCTAATGAATCATGACATGACATGACATGACACTGATGACATGGACTGCATGATGACATGGAAATGCCAAGCCATTCTTTGCTACTGCTTGATTTGCCTCTTCTTGAATATAGATCATGATATCCCCTTCTACCTCCATATGGATAAATATAAGGAGTATTTAGTGTTATTAGATATCAATATGTTGTCGTAAACATATGTCCCTTTGCTTCCTGATGATTGATCAAATTGTATTTACAATTTCATAGGTGTTTCCTAGAATGGTCTCCTTTCCCATCTCCTTATTCATCATCCTGTCATAACATGATGGAGTACCTGCATCTGCAATTCACTCATGATAAGATGACATCAGTCCCGTAAACCCCATAGTATAAGATGATGTATGATGATCCATTGACTGAGATGGAACTGGGTGGAAACTCGAGGGAGAGGCTTGGTAACTATGCAATTGCGTATATAAGGTAGTCAAAGGTCATGTATGAGCCTTGATACTACACAATGCATAGTTCATACTGGACTGGGGTTGAGGATTACGTAGTTAAGGATTCAAGGAGTTAGGCTAAGGGATAGAGAAATGAAATTTCCCACTAAGCAGTGTTGGAAGGATAGGGAGGCCAAGTGATTGCATAATATTTTAGTTCAAGAGCTCAAGGCTAATGCTTGATAACACAACGCGTAGTTCAGGGCTTACTAGAGAGGAAAATTGCACAGTTTTTGAGCTCAGGGGCTAGGCTTGAGCACTGAGATTACGTAGTGAAAATTTCTAGGAGGGAGGAACTACGCATTGCACAATTCCAAGAGGAAATGCTACGGGTTGAGGGTTAAGACTACGTAATTCATAGTTCAGGATGGATGAAAGAGGTTGAGTGGCCCAGTCGAGGAGTTTTCCAAATTTTACTAAGTGTTGGATCAATGAAAGAAATATGCGAAAAACATGACTCTTATCATTATGACACACTTATATTATTCAATGACACAACATGGAACACTCATAACACATGAAAAATATCCTCTCCTCAATGCGGCAACTTTTCGACGACTTACACCAAGTGCAACACCAAAGATACACTTTGCGACGACCATGACGACACTTGTGCAACAATGTTTAAAATTGTGGAAATGAGTGAGACACACGTTTACATGGTAATAAAAATTCATTTACACAAATATTACCCTTTAAAACCACCAAAAATAGCTTTTGTGCATTATGCAACACTCCACATGTTAAAAGTAGACACTTTGATTTTCTTGCAAATGGGATAAGGACACTTAGATAAAACACATGCAATAACTCTTAATGCTTGCGAAGACAACATGCAAAGTCAAAGTAGGCTCTGAAATTTGGGTGTTTGAAAATTTTTTGGAGGGTGTTGTAGCAACGACAACAAGGTAATAACCCAATCAAGTAGTATATCGATGTCAACTTCTACGTCCATAGCCTCTTCAATGCTCCCTGTTTTGCACATAATCTTGGATTTGGCCCATTCAACTATGTGCATTATTTTTGGAGTGAATCTCTGAGGAGGCTCTTCGTCATCTCTGCCACTTGATATCCCACATTGAACCAATCTTTCACTTGAAGTAGTTTTTTTTCTTTGACTAGTATATGAACTCGGACTAGTATCGGGTGTGCGAGATTGAGATTGCTGCTTAGGATTTGTGCCTCTTTTCTTACATCTTCCTCTCGTACCAATGCTGTATTATTCAAAGATTTATTCAATATATATTAGAAACTATTTTTTTATCCTCACTTTTCTCTCTATCTCTTGGAAACAAGTTATCGTACCTAACAAAGTCTAGGTGTGCACCAAATATACCTTGTGGAGAAAAGGGTTTGAAGACTTCGAATTTACTTAAGTTACAAGCATATAAATACCGTGCAAGATTATCAACATGAGATGCATTATTAATAGTGACTTCTCCAATAGTAAATGGTAAAATAAATGATTTTTATTTTTATATTCAATTGTAACTAGCCAACAATGGTACTGCCTGCAAACTTCAACAACAAAATACATGTCTAGATTTTTTTTTTGCAATAACAATGGCTTATATTCAAAACCATAATTTTGAATTACCATATTAACTTCTCTCTCTTCATGCACCCCTTTACCAAATAGGAAAACTTGAGCCTGTGAAAATATTTGAGAAGGTTCTTGTCCATTTATCATGTGATTGAATTTGTTTACAAAGACATCTTGAATTAAACAAAAAATTAAAGAATTTGTGTCTTTCCATAGTATGTTATACCATAAATGCATTGGTTCTTTGTTAAAATTTAATTTAGGATTATAGGGTAATCCCTCAAACACATGTCTTGACACGATTAGTGTTATCAGATATGCCATCATAAAGGATAAAATAGATGAAAATATAGATCATTGACTTAGAAATCAACCTCTTCGAGGGGGCAACCTCCTTTACATTACATAAATGAAAAATTCTTGGATGATTCAAATTATAAAAATATACTTTCTATATATAGGAGACTAAGGGGTCCCAATATAATCAGAGCCTACATAACAATAGTAATGTAAGGGAACCAAAATAACAATAGTGGGCTTTTATGTGGCACAATGATAACACTATGGGGTCTACATGGGCACAAAAATAACAATAAGGGGCTACACTAACAATAAAAATAAGGGGATACACTAGTATTATAGGGACCTAACATGACCCTATCCTTCAAAAAAGTGTTGTCCTAAATGCTTGAGTAGTTCTAGATTCTTCTGTATATAATTCTCATCCTCCCATGTGGAATCTTCAGTGGGTAATTTCTTCCACTTGATGAGATACTTTGAAATTGATCAATTTCGTAGCTTTCAAGTTCTTGTTTCTGTGATTTCTTTAGGTTCCAATATGATTTTTCCTTCCTCAACAAGTTTTGGAAATATTGTTTGAACTGGGATTTTGTCACCTATAACCTTCTTTAATATTGAAACATGGAAAATTGGGTGCACTCACGATGATGCCGGAAGCAACAATTTGTATGCCATAGTACTAATATTTTGAAACACCTTGTAAGGACCATAGTACTTTGGAAATAATTTATTATACTTCTTAGATTGGTTGAGGGACATTTGTTTGTATGGTTGTATTCATAAAAATACCCAGTCGCCTACATCAAAACTTCTTTTGCTGCGATGTTGATATGCCTGTTGTTTCATTCGATTCTGTGCCAAATTTAGGTTATCCTTTAGGAGTTGGAGAACTTGTTGTTAATGCTCTATGTGATCTTCCACTTCTTGAAACTTATAATTTTATTTTAAAGGTGATGTGATGGATGGTGGATGATATCCATAGAATGCCATAAATGGGGTCATTTTCTCTTAAGTGTGGAAGGAAGTGTTATACCACCATTCAACTATAGGTAACCACTTGAGCCATTGTGTTTGTTTATTAGATGCAAAACAACGAAGATATCCTTCCAAAAATTTGTTCACTATCTCAATTTACCCATCGGATTGAGGATGATAAGATGAGCTATGAGCTAGTTAAGTACCCAGAAAAGAAAATAATTCCATTCAAAAATTTCTTAAATAAAAATGAATAAAATTATGTGTACTACCAGAATCAATCAACACTATTACCTTTTTTTTCTTTATATATCCTTCTATCTTGAGATTTTGAGGAGTGGTAATTGCTGCCAATGCATTACAAGATATGGTTGGATTCATTTATTATTTCTTTGGGGTTTTTTCTTGGTGTATATCCTCCTTTTTTGATGTTTCTTTTTCCTTTTCTTCCTTCTCTTCAGAATCTATGTAAAACAATTTCTTCTCGGCGCACTTATGACCTTTAGTGTATTTTTCATCACAACTATAACAAATCCCTTTTTCTCCTTTATCCTCCAATTATTGTGGTGTTAGCCTTGTAATTTGTGGATGGATGGGATCAACAACATTTCCATATTTATAGTTGTGATTGGTAGACTTCCTTGTTTCCATAATTTTCCTTTCAACTTTTCTTGCCACCTTGAATGCCTTTTCCAATGAATCAAGTTCCTAAAGGTGAACCTCATGTTTAATTTTATCCTTTAAAGTCCCTATGAAGACATAAATCCTATGTTCCTCTGGAATATTATTTACCCTTATATTCAATTTTTGGAAGTCCTCAATGTGCTCCATCATTGAACCCTTTTGTTTGAGATTTATAAATTAGCTAAAGAAGGTGTTTATCTTTTTATCCTCATAATGTGCTATCATTTCCTTCGTAAAAATTGAAAAATTGACAAGTGGTTTACGAGAAAAAAATCCATTGATACCATACAAACTAATTTTGTTCTAAATATAAATTTGAAATGCATACCTTTGGTGTGTGTTGCAAATTGTGGAGCTCAAATTATTGCTCCATTTGTAGTATCCATGTTATTGAATCCTTGCCATCAAAATTTCTCATATCGATTTTTGGAATACGATGGGTCTTAAATCCAACATTAGAGTCTATGAAATCATGATTAACATTTCTTTTGTTCTCATGATTAGTTTCATCTACTACCCTTTCGCCATTAGGAATCATTTACTGTAGCAACTTTGTCAAACCTTCCTTCAAACCTTCCATGTCTGCTTTTATACCATTCTTCATGTCTTCCATGTTACCTTTCAATTTTTCTTCTATACCATCAATCTTAGCTTCCATGCCATCCATGCCATTTTTCAAACCATCCATCTTAGCTTGCATGTATTTATTCAAACCATCCATCTTAACTTCCATTTTATTTTTGGTTACTTTTTGTGAGAGCGAAATTTGTTGCGCTTGGTCTCGTAATTTTGATATATCATGTTGCAATTCTTCCTCTTCATGCATCATAATAGAGCTTTCAGAGGGCTTAATGGATGTGGAATTAATTTTGGGAGGCATTATTGAACCCAATACTGATATCAATGCTTCAATATTCCCTTTGGAATAATTTCAAATTGATTAAAAAAAAATAATTTATGCAATTAAAAAAAACACACACATTTTTCTTTCTTTTGAGGAGCTTGATATTGAAACTGATGTATCTCTATGATTTCAGATCCCCAATATTTTAAATTCGGTCTTGTAGTATCCCTTTGAGTCTTCTTTGCAATGCCATAGGGCAGATCTAATTTTTATTCTTCAAGACAAAGTTGTGCCCGATCTCCCATAATCACCTAATTATGGATTGGTTCAGTAGAGTGAACTTATATGACGCGCCACATGTCATTGTTTCAACCTTCGGCCCTAAAATCGATACAAAAGAAACTATAGTCCATGAAATTTCGACCAAATTTTACATAATTCGAATTTTATCTAGGAAATGAAAGTTATGACGATTTTCCTCGGTCACTTGTTTGAGATGAAATTATGGAGCCTGCAAAAACCCTAACTTCCACAAATCATATCTCTAAAAATATCTCGAACCAAGGTCTGAAATTTTTACATGAAGTTCATAAATATTTCAGATCCACGTGATAAATGTTTTAGCTTCTAAAGCGTCGTATAAAAACAGTGATAGAAAAAATTCCAAGATGACCTGTTTGAAGAAGCGAAACCCTAGAATCCCAAGCTTTGATACCAAATTTTATGCAACCAAATAAAAAAATAGAAGAAAATATAGATCAATGACTTAGAAATCAGACTCTTTGAGAGGGAAACCTTCTTTAAATTACATAAATGAACAATTATTGGATGATTCAAATGATAAAAACCTACTTTATATATATAGGAGTCTAAGGGGTCCCAATATAATGAGAGCCTACATAACAATAATAATGTAAGGGCACAACAATAGCAATAATGGTCTTCTATGGGGCACAATGATAAAACTATGGGGACTAAATGGGCACAACAATAACAATAAGGGGTCCACACTAATAATAAAAATAAGGGGATGCACTAGTATTATAGGGACCTATCAAAGAACAATTCATTTACACAAATATTACCCTTTAAAACCACTAAACCTAGCTTTTGTGCATTATGCGTCACTCCACATGTTAAAAGATGACACTTTGATTTTCTTCCAAATGGGACAAGGACACTTAGATAAAACACATGCAATAAATTTTAATGCTTGCGAAGACAACATGCAAAGTCAAACTAGGCTTCGAAATTTGGGTGTAGGCCAAAATTTTAGAAGGTGTTGTAGTAGTGATAACAAATTACTAACCCAATCAAGTAGTATATCGATGTCAACTTCTACATCCATAACCTCTTCAATCCTCCTTGTTTTTCAAATAATTTTGGATTTGGCTCATTCAAATATGTGCGTTATTTTTAGAGTGAATCTCTGAGGAGGCTCTTCATCATCTCTACCATGTGATAGCCCACCTTGAAACAATATTTCGCTTGAATTACTTTTTTTTTCTTTGACTAGTAGATGAACTTGGACTAGTATCAGGTGCGCGATATTGAGATTGCTGCGTAGGATTTGTGCCTCTTTTCTTGTATATTCCTCCCGTACTGATGCTTTATTATTTAACGATTTATTCAGTATCTATTAGAAACTTTTGATTATTTTTTGGTGCAATATGAATTTCCTCACTTTTCTCTCTAGATCTTGGAAACAAGTTATCGTACCTAACAGAGTCTAGGTGTGCACCAAATATACCTTGTGGAGAAAAGGCTTTGACGACTTCTAATTTACTTAAGTTAAAAGCATCTAAATACCGTGAAAGATCCATAACATGAGTTGCATTATTCATAGTGACTTATCCTATAGTAAATGATAAAATAAATTGTTTTTTCTTTTTCTATTCAAATGTAACTAGCCAACGATGGTACCTCCTGCATACTTCAACAACAAAATACCTATCTAGAACAAATTTTTGCAATAAAAATGGATTATATTCAAAACCATAAATTTGAATTACCATATTACATTCTCTCTCTTCATGCACCCCTTTACCTAATAGGAAAACTTTATCCTGTGCAAATATTCAAGAAGGTTCTTGTCCAGTTATCACGTGTTTGAATTTGTTTACAAAGACATCTTGAGTTAAACAAAAATTTAAAGAATTCATGTATTTCCATAGTATTGTATACCATAACTACATTGGTTCTTTGTTAAAATTTAATTTAGGATTATAGGGTAATCTTTCAAACACATGGCTTGACACGATGGCTGTTATCAGATACGCCATCATAAAGAATCTATTTCTGTTGGAAAAATTGACTAAATAAAAATATAATTCATTGGAAATGACATAAGCTTCGTCAAAAATATAATTTTATTTGTATGGGTGATAAAGTAGATAGAAAATTCATTTTTGGAAATTCGCTATAGTTTCTTGTCTCATCATGCGGGCACCGAGCCAACAAAAATCCATAAAGAACTGTGAAAAAACATCTAGGAAAGAAATATCAGAAGCCTACCTAAGAAGCTGGGGAAATGAATTCTCGAATAATGTTATCGATTCCTACTTTTTACTTCAGGAAATTATTTTCTTCGAACAATTTTAAACACTTAATCAGTTTTGGTAGCTTGAGTATATATCTAAATGCCTTGGGATTTAGAGGAATATTTTTTGCTACTAGCATAATTGTTCTTGTTTTTGAATAATTTTTTTTTGCACACAAATAAATAATCTCTCTGAAATCAAATACTTCTATAACACATGCAACATTCGCCAATCTGCTAGTCCAAATCTTGTGACTTCTTTTATCTTATATTGAAATATTCACATGCCTCTCATATATAGTCGACCAAAGAAAGTTCTCATTGATACTGGAAAGTGAGTTAATCGTATCAGTGAAACTAGCCTCTTTCCTTCCTCCGCTACCCATTTCTGTTTTTTACTAAAAACTATTTTATCAATCAATAACATTCTCAATCGCATTTAATTTTAGAATTATCGGTTCTCTTCACAATCACCAGTTGTTACTCTTTCTTGTGTGAAAACTATCACACACAAAGAAAATCAATGGTTGAGCTAGTCCCCACCACTATGACAATGTTGATTCATTTTATTTGATATCATACTGTGAAATTTAAGATATGAAATAAATATGAATTACTTTTGATAATGACAATTAGCTTAGAAATTGTTAATAAAAAATATAAATGGAAAAATGCGCAAGGACAATTGCAAATAAATATTATGTGGAGACATACTCAACTATCTCTACCAGGAATCAACTTGATAGTTGAATTTGTCCCCACCACTATGTCGATGCCGACTCATTTTATTTGATATTAGACTGCAAAAAATGATGAACTAAATCACAATAAATAAAAAATTACGATATAAAATAAATATGAATTACTTGCGATCATGAGAATTAGCTTAGACAATGTTAATAATAAATATAAATAGAAAAATATGTAAGGAGGACAATCACAAATAAATATTAGGCAAAAATGTGCTCAACAACCTGTGCCACTAATCGAATTCATGGCTAAGCTGGTCCCCATCACTATGTCGATGTCCATTCCTTTTATTTGATATCGAATTGCAAAAAAAGATGAACCAAATTTGATTTACACATTACCTTACACAATGTGTTCAAGCTGAATGCAAATAGCAAGGAACACACACACCCTCTCAAAATATTATATACCTCCACATACATTCCTCACACATTTCATCCACACATCTACCTCCTACAAACCACTAGATATTAATCAATTAGTTATCCATCATATACAATGTATCCAAAAACCCAAGTCTTTGAACATAAAGAATAATTGGCTTTCATCATAATACGAAATAATGAACAAAAATATATCATGATACACTAAAGTATTCCCTGAATAATGCCATCTACCACGAATTAATATTTTATACCAAAGTTGGAATCACATAAGATCACATCTCGATTTCCAATTGAGATTGGACGACATTTCCAACATATATTAGCTATCGATAACACATACCATGAGACTTCATTGCCGTGACATAGAATTATCCTCTTTCCATGACACACCACTTCCTGAACCCTGATTTGTCATCAATAGTGAATTAATATTGTATCCCAATGGTGTTATGTTGATAATTTTGTACTTTTCATATGAGAAATAAACATGCCATGCACACAAAATTGAAATTCGAGGATGTGATTCTATGTGACATCAACTTTGGAGCTACTAGTTTATGTAAGGAAACAAAAGCTACAAAAATACTCCCAAATTTTAAATGCATTCTGCAAAGAGAAAACGTTGCACACTCTACTATTCCAAATAGGTGCTCGATCAATGAAAGTTCCTATCGATATGAGAAAATGAGTTAATTCTATCACTACAAATAGATTCTTTCTTTGTACTTAGAAATTCATGCTTACTCGTTTCCTTATATAATAAACACCTGCTACTATTTTGTGTGTGAAACATGTTACGAAATATTTGTATCAGAAATAAAGCTGGCCCCAATTTTTGTTGTTGTCCCCATTTCTGTCCTAATTGACCAATTTCGTGCCAATATGGATATATCTATGTCCTAACCACTTGTACGTTTTGTGCTAATAATCTCATATAACTATTTTTCTTGTTCATTTCTAAATGTAATTCCTGCCTTGCCACGACACATTCATAAAATGTCACATAAAAATTGATAGTAACCCATGACTCAAGTTAGCTATCTTATATGATTAATAGAAAAAAACACCGCAGATAAATATTAGTCTTTTCAACATTTAATTCACCGAATACACACTTGCGTAGGTCATATCCTTAAATATCGTTTAGATTATATTAGTATTAAATTTCATTTACTTTGAGATGTTATGGAATGATGGTTGTTTTGTGAAACTATTAATAAGCATTCTAGCTATAACCTAGCTACACAAGCCAAATGCATCACATAAAATGTTTACAAATTTGTTAAAAAATGTAATGTTTCCATTTTTATCATCTTAACTTGTAATTAAAACCTTTTGCTATGAAATTCAATATTAATACAACCATGAACTTAAACACTAACAAAAATTAAAAAACCCAATTTAATTCATTAATTTGTGAGGTTATGCGAGATGGATATCTACGGAAATGCATATAGAAATACAAAACATTGCGAGTGTTATCTCTTAGAGAAAACCCTGGATGCGAGAAAAAATCTAAGGTAACCTCAAACCTCTTGGAGGTTGAAAGACGACCCTTCGACCTAGAGAAGGATATCTCCTTAAACTCAACTACTCAAGGTCACTATAGTAGAAGGTTTACAGATTTAGTTGTATGGCTAGATTTTTCTAAGAAATGATGAAGTTTGGTTGGGCTATGTGGAAATTACAACATTGGTCATGGATTCTACCAATTAGGTGATATTTACTTATAGATTTGACGAACAAAACACAAAATCAAGGTAGCAATAATTTGTTTGACAATTTAATAAATTTAGAGGACAATGAAGGAAATCAATACACGAGTTAAATGAATAACAATTATTAATTCTTGAGAAATAAAGAAACAAGAGCATAAAATATGAATACTAGTCTCATACACTCAATTTTCCAGACATGAGGAAATATAAAACAAAGAAAACAGACAGGGAACTATGACACAAGAATTTATTTAAGTGCTCATGAAAACTGTATTCATTAAGATATGCTTAATCAATACACAAGGATGCTATGTCTCGAATAAATTCAAACCCTGTTTCATTTTACAGAACTTGTCTTTATAGAAAAGACTACAATTTACAACCCGTTTCTAACATAATATTAATTACAAACTTCTAAAAATATCAGTGTATATGTAAATACATGCACATAAACATCTTTCCAAACCTATCTATATCTAAATATCATTCTGTTGCTCGAGTCATGGCTTGAGCTAAGTATCCCAAAGTCTACTTTGATGAGGTGGCATCCAAGTCAACAACTATCCATGAGTTTTTTCCTCAATAATTCCTGGAAAATAGGGTCCAGGGATCCCTTCTAAACTCCAAAACCATGATAGATTTTAGAAAACAAAGACATGTTTTTTTAAATGTGTATGTTAAGGAAAAATATGTCTTTCGGTTTTGAAAAATTCCTTCTAATTTGTTTGTAAAGTGTGTCTGAAATTACTCTATTGTACAGGAAAAAACAGAGTTTTAACAGACCATTTCTTACAAAAATGTACTGACACTCCCGTTGTCAGTGATTTAAACTTGTTTATTACAAATTTGCGCTGAAATACCCATTGTTAGTGCATTTTCAATTTTTAGTTTCAAACACACGATAACACTGACACTCTCGTTGTAACCCCTTTTTAAAATTTTCAAAACTTTAACTACGTATTTACATAGTAATTTGTCACCGTCCCTACCATTCCCCGTCCCGTACAATGGAGGACCCATTTTGTGACCTGTGAACATTGTCATGCCTTGAAAACATCATCAATGCATTCCTCTAAGCATGAGCTTCAATTGCCCTAAAGACATCTCCTTGCAAAAAATCATAAAAACATCTCTTTTTGCATTGGCGCGGGCGGATAGTTCAGCACTCGCGCCAATGGGGAAAATCCTACAAAGAGGCCGCGCCAACTGGCGCTCTGTCCCAGAGCAGTAGTCACGCCAGCCAATTTAAGGAGTGTTTTTAAATAAAGATGGCGGAAGTTGAGTTTCAAAAAACTCAGAAACCATTGCCTATCTTGAGTTGGGAGGTTTGGCTGCGGGAGTTCTATGGAAGGGAAGTGGTTTTGCCACCTCCCATGGAACCTTCCTTGTTGATAGGGCCAATCCCACAATAATAGGGATCCCAACTCCCTCCTTTCCCATCTATAAAAGCCTGCTCAATTCCATAGCAAGCTAGTCTTGAAGTGCCTAAGCTTTGAATCTCCAAATTCCCAAGAGCCTTTGTGCTGTAAGAGCCCTCTTTCTTCCCTTAAGGCCAACTCAAGTAAGGAGACTATTGTCGAGAGACTCTGGAGAGGTTTGCCCTTTCCCTGGCGAGCTTTGCGAGACGTGAACGACTGGAGACCCATCCGAAGGAGACCACGACGTCAGAACATTGGTTGTAATCTCTTTCGATTGTTATTTAATGAATGATTACGATTATGGTTCCACTTTGTTTTCGATTATGTTAATATGAGTAGTATCCTTTCTGACTGATATTTAGTTGCGTATGCTAGATTTTATGCTTGTATCTGTTTGTTTCTTGCATGTGCAGGTGTCCATCCGCGGAGATCGTGGAGGATCGTGATCTACCGAGGCTGAGGAACGGGAACGCTCTCTTCTTCAGATCGTAGCATTGGATTCCAGGTAGGCCTCCATCTTTGGTCTTTTCATTCATAACTAGGAACTTGTGTTGTAACATTTCGTGATTGTTGCTAGACCCCTGCTGGGCTAGTAGGGATCGCCTCTGTCCGCAGAGGGGATTTACCTCCTCAACAATTTGGCGACTCCGCTGGGGATCGTCTAGATTTCACTATCTCGTTTAGATTGTCTCGTTTTTATTGTTTTATGATTTTCCTTGCTTGGTTAGCCTTCTGGGTTGGGTTCTTTTGCTGTTTTTTGCTTCTTGGTTTGCTTAGTTTACATTGATCTGCTTCTGGAGTAGTTCTTTCTTGTTTTTGGCTGAGAAACTCAACTGGCGCGCTTTTTAGCCCAAAAGTCGCGCCAATTGGCACATGTTGCTTTTGTATAGCCTGCGCCAATTGTTTTCTGGCGCCAGTTGCAGCCTTACAGTCGCGCCACTCCTGTAGGGTTTTTGAGTTTGCTCAGTTTTGAGCTCTCTGGGTCTGGTCAGTGCTTTTCTTCTTGATTTTTCGACTACCTGAGTGTGTTGGAGTCCTGTTTGACTGGGAATTTGCCTCCGTCCTTTGGTTGTTTGCTTTTATCTATCGATTTCACGTTTTAAGCCCTAGGGCATCTAGTGGCTTTGTGTATCGAGCCCTCCTTGGGAGTTTTGGTGTTTCGTTCGTCCAGTCGACTTTCTGATTGCTCCTCCGCATCCTCTTAGTAGTTGTTCACTGTTTTGTTGTGATTTTTGGGTGATTTCTCATTCCTTCATTCAAATTTCATTTGGTCTTGCTTTGGGCCCAGATCACATGGTCCATTGGAGCCTTTGAGTCTTTTTCTTTGTTTTGAGAGACTTTGGTCGATTTGGGATCCGATTGATTGTGTCGTTGAGTGAAATTTGTTCGTTTTTCTCTCTCAATATCGTTTCTCAAGTTGTTCCATTTGTTTTCAATTTGTTTAGTGCATTTAGCTATCAAACATTGAAAATTACAAAAAAAAATCTCTTGTGCTTTTGGTTGAATTAGTGCAAATTGAAATTTTTCGATTTTACTAGTAATTAGTGATTTGAATGAAAAGTTTTCAATTTCATTAGTTGCATTAGAGATCTCATTGTTTGTCTTCCGATCATTTTGTTTGTGTAAAAACTCTCAACTCTTCTGTAACTAGTTTTCATCGAACGAAATGTTGGACTGTGGCATGTAGCTTTGCATTTAAGAGTCTTTTAAGACATTACATACGATAGGGCCTGAAACTGAAACTTAATTGAAGATCAACTGTAAAATTTATTCAATTAACCTAAGGCAGCATTGAAATATAACGAAACATATTTAGTGGTCTAGGCTAGAGACGTGTTCCGGCGTCTTTAAACCTAGCAGCTGTCGCTCGCCTTTTGGCTTTAGACAGCGCTAGTACGGACTTGTGCTCCCCGTACCGTCGCGTATATAAAGGGAGACCCCTCTAGGTTTTCAATCCTTTATCCACAGGAAATCGAGTCTGCCGCCCTATACCCGTGATACACCGAACACAGCATTCGGGGAGATTGCCTGCACGTACGGAAAGTCCTTGGTTGATTTCTTCTTCATTATTAAAACCAAGGTGTATATTGCAGTTCACGGTTATTTGGTACACCCTTTGTGCCTAGTATTCCCGAGCAGTCATTTGGTCTTTTCTGACTCCCTAAATTTGAAAAGACCGTCAAGCGCTTGTCCTTTCACGCTTGTGTCAAATCTGAAAGAGATAGAGTCATCTTTTATCATTTCTCGACTCTTAAAACATGAAATGGTGAAGTTTCTTATTTTTCAATGTGGTAAAAAATTAATCACCCACGATTATACGCCCTGTTAGATATTGCTTGTTGACCGTTTGATCGTGTGTCTTGACTCTTTTTCAGCCCGTGTGTGGTTTTGAGTTTTGATGGCAACTTTTTCAGAGTTTACCAACCAAGGAATCCCCTCAGAAGGGAATCCTGGTCATTTTCCTCCTTTTGGAAATGTTGGTGCTCCTTACATGGCAACATTGTCCCTTCCTGGGTTAACTGTTGGGTTGCCTGTTTGGTTGTTCTCAACCTCTGTAGTCCCGAATGTCTCCACTACTGTTCAATCAGTTTCTCCACCTGAACAACATCATGCTGATTCCAAGGTGGACCTCTCCCCTTCTTCGCCCGTTTCTGCGTCCTCCTCTTCTACTTCGCCTGGTGAAAGTCTGGATTCAAGTAACCAGGTGGCTAAGAAGAAGAAGAAGAAGACAAAGAAGAAGAAGTCTGATAAGAGAGAGGCTAAGGCTGCAGCTACTGCTTCTAATGCACCTCCTCTTGATAAACCTTCCAACCCTCCATGGAAAGTCAAGTTCCCTTGCATGTTGTGCACGGGAGACCATCTTCTTCGAGACTACCCTGGCATTCCCAAGGTACTTGAAGTATGGTCCAACGGTCGCCCGCCGTTGCCTTTGGCTTTTGGGAGTCAAGTTGGGGGCACGTCTTCAATTGGTGCTGGTAAGGCTCCTAAGAAACAGGGTAAGATTACCAATCCCTGTAAGTTGTGTGAAGGGCACCACGCCATTCACCTTTGTCCGTATATGGATGAAGCCAAGCGAGTTTTGGAAAACTCGAATGTTTCTACACCATGCCTCCCGACTGGTTATAAGCAGATTTCTGTGAGTCCTTCACCAGTTGATTCCTCGATTGGTCAAGATTCATCCTTGGTCAATCTCGCTCCCCCGGAAATTCGGATTCAAGAATCCGTCCCTGACCAACCATTGGTCGTGGGATCGGTTGAACTGGCCCCGTCTGCGGTGCACCAGGTCTTTTCCGTTAAGAGTGGACCTCACATCCCTCAGGTTCTTCTTGTTTCTTCAGATTCCTCGGACTTGGAGAAATATTCTCTTGTCCCTATACCTCAAGAAGCTACTCCTCCGCCTCCTGCGATAGAGGTCCCAGAGGATACTCCTCCCACCTTCGAGATGGAGGTCGTGGAGGATGCTCCTTCTTCTTCCGTAACACCAGGGGAAGACCATCTCGGTTTGATGGTAGCCCCTCCAAGTAGTTTGGTTGCTTCCTTCGATTGGAGTCGATTTGCAGGATACCGCCTTCCGTCTTATGTGCCTTTCGAGATTACAGTACAGGCTTTTGGTCTGGTCGTACCCAGCACCATTATAGACGAAGGCGCGTCTGTTAGTGTTCTATCCTCAACTAGCCTCCGGCAAGCTCTGGCTCGGCCGCCGGCCGCCGCGCTCGTTATGGATTATGTTGACTTTTACCGACATCCGAGTCAACCATTGGGGATCCTTCCAAGGTTACTTGTTACTTTGGGAGGTAAAACCATCCATATGGATGTGATGGTTGTTCCAGGCTCCTTGGATTTCAATCTGCTTTTGGGGTGCGATTACACCTATGCCATGGGAGCGCTTGTCTCCTTCCTTTTTCATGTGGTCTGTTTTCCACATGAAGGATGGATCGTGACCATTGATCAGCTTTCATTCTTTGGTCCTGATGTGGTAGCTGGCCCGCCATCATCCCTTCCTGGTTATTATCCACCCGTTGTATCTGCCCCACCGTAGGTCAACTATGTGGCTACTTACCCCGTGCCTGTGCTTAGTGATGATGTCATCGTGCATCAGGTGCTGGGGGCATTGGGTCCTGAATTCCAGGATGTTTTCCTTCCATCGGGAGTGGAACTCTTGGAAGCGCCGCCTTCTTGTTCATTTTGATGTAAGTTGGTCAAAGCACGGTTTCTTCCCTGTGTCAAGCTCTTTAAAAAATGAAACTAGGTTCTCGAAGCATAGTTCCTCCACTTGTGTCGAGCTCCTAAAAACGATGAAACAAGTTGTTTGAGGATGGTTCTTTAAGTTGTTTTGAACCTTCACTCCATTTTCAATGGACTGAAGCTTGGGGGGGCATGCACCTCGAATTGAGACACCATGCTGGGGGGCATGCCCATCTTCCTTATTTCAAGCATAGTTTGCATATGTGTGTGTTCATGTGTGCTTTTAAGCTTGCATAAAAATGAAATGTGTGAGTAGATACATTGTGTGAATACATTTCGCATTGGGTTGTTTGTTATGTAACTGATACATTAGATTACATTTGTATTAGAAATTTGCATGACATATAAAAACATCATCACATGTAAAATATCCATCCAAAATAGTCATATGTATATATATAGATATGTGTCGAAATGTTTGCACAGAGTGTGTCACATAAAGTAAAAATATACATAATCATCTTAAGTACATCCGGAGACAATACGTCTCTCAAAAAATAGGTGTGGTATAAATCCTAAGAGCTAATCCGCATCGTGCTCATGATAACATGTGACTGCATGCACTAAGCGTCTCAGGATTCGGTGGATCCGACTTGGAACTCCCACCGTATGACGCTGGTATGCCATCGGTACGTCCGCCAGCCGAGCATAGTCCGGGATCCCTCGGGAAATACCCTCGAGATTCTAGATCAAATCCTCTCCTTCGGTACCCTCTCCCTGAGGATCAGGGGCGAGTTGAGTCCTCCGTGAGATTGGAGACATCCCAGCTGGTCTCTCAGGTCCCACATCTGCATACATATATAAAATGTGTTAGGACGAATGTGTATTAACAAAAAAAACATAAAACATAAAATCAAAAAACATCAAGTCTTACCCAACTCCTCGTCCCAGTCATCTCCTTCTGGTAGTGGGAGATGTGGGTCTCCGGTGAAGTTAGTTCCTGCATATGGCCAGTCCTCCACTATAATCATCTGGCGCCGTAACCACCTAAAGAACTTCGGCCTCCAGGACATCTGTTGGCCGCCTCCAGCTCTGGGCATTAGTGCTGCCGAGCGAGCCATTCTTGGCTCTCGTGGTATCAGATATGCTACTAAGGCCCCTTAGCCCTAGAATATTGGTAAACGTTCCAGAATGAACGATACCAAGATGGAACCATAGCCAAACTGTTTCAGTTTAGCTTGTTTGTATTTTGTGGGCTGCCTTTTCATATTTATCGTTACTTTTGTTTCCCAGTCGAACAGTAAGGGACTCATGCATTCTGAGGCCAGCAGGAGTTGGGCATTTGTGGCCTTGTGTGGTGCCTGCAACCCTGCAGCCCGCGTGATGGTATGTAGGACAACTCTCAATGCCAGATCGGGGATAGTGTGGATATCCACCTTCTTGCTTCCTGATCCCATTTGTGCTCCTCGGCACACTCGTGCCATCACTTCTTCCATCTTCTCGCCAGATGGTCTGCTTCCAGTCAAAACAGGGATCGGACCTCTGCGAGACAATCCGGTGATAAAATAAACATCAGAAACCTCTAGCTCCAATACCTGATCTCGGAACTTGAACACTTGTTCATGTTCATCCCAAATACTGATCAAATACTGGAGGAGCTCGGGTTGAGCTCGTAGATAGGGTGTAAGGAAGAACTTCTTCAGCCCACAGTTTCTGAGGGCATTCATGCAAGCCTCACTTTCTATGGCCTGTTCATCCTCTTCTCCATGCTCTCATTCTTTCCATTCAATTACCATTTTTCTTGATTACCTGCATCCATATGGTCATAAACCCTTTTTTAGATCTCTGGTAGGCTTCAAATTCCATTCAATTTGTTTAAAATATCAAATTTTTAGGCAGAATTTTAGGTTCGGCCGCTGGCGCGGCTGTTTTGTGAACATTCGTGCCATGTGGCGCAAGCCCTTTGTATAAAAGAGCTCATTGGCATGGGTCCGTGCCTGATACCCGCGCCAATGAGCACGGCCCTAAAATTTCAAAAAGTGGCCACAGATGACTGATACACAAGGGAAAACTATTAAAAAATAGATGGAAATGTAGAGCAGGGAAGTGCCTCTTACCTGTAGCAGATGAGAAACTGAATGGTCAACTGGATCTATCGCAATCACCGTCAGAAGTTTCCACTCCAAATGGACCACTGTTGCTTTTTACCAAGGTGAATAGTAAATGTAATTTTATTTTTACCAATTTGGCATATTTATAGCTTTTTGACATAAAATGAGTTGTAAAAAGTTATTTTTATCAAATATGTTAATATGTTATGTCGAAAATGGGTTTTACACTTGCTTGGTATGTGCAGCAGCAAGTTTTTGCGACTTTAACGATGGAAACAAGTTGTATTTTATACTTTTTTCGGACTCAGTAAATACACGAAAAAGTCACTTTGGAGTCATCTTTAAGCTCTTTTCTGACTCTCTAAACATGAAAATATTGCCGAGGCCCTTGTCGTTTCGATCTCGTTAAATTGGACACGAATCGACATCTACCCAGTATACGTTTACCTCTTTTTCGGGCTGGGATGGATTGATTACGAAAAAGGAATACCCTAGCCTATCGCGACTAGGAGGTTTTCTCGGATATTGTTTTCTACCTTTTCGGATCTGAGGAACTATTTACGAAAAGGGACCTGTGGAGTTTACTTTTCTGCTGTCTTTTCAAACTCTCTAAACATGAAAAGATGCCGAGTTCTCCCTTTGTCAGACTCGTTAAACCCTGATGACATCGGATCCAGTCGAAATGACGTTCTCCGAGTTCCTCCTTCCTAGGACTCATTAAATGCACTAGGATGGATTCGCCCGAAGGGCGGACTTATATTACAAGCATATGCTATCCCCTTCAAGCTTGTTATCAAAAATAATTGGGGTACTCGCCAGAAATGGTGGGGGAAAAATGGAACCATCGTCGTTGTCGTCGGCAGTATATCGCTCTTGAACATGGCACTTGTCTGCATTCGTGTCGGGTTGGGGACATCTCATCTCGTTTCTTCACTTTGCCTCCATGGGTTTGGATAATCCCTTTTGACCTCTCATCTGCTCACTGCCTCGTCACCATGACCTCTGATCCGTTGATGTCAAATACTGCCAAGTCCACTGTCGTGCCGTTTATATGTTCAAGCGAAGTTGGCCTCTGCAAATATCAACCTTCCTCTGATTCTCATACGATCCTGATTCACAACAGAAAGATCATGTTCCTATGTCTCGTGTCGATGATGTGGGAAACATTATGGCCCACCTTCGATCAAGGTCACTTCCTGTCGACTTCAGCTCATTATCCAGGAAGTTGATCTAGAGACTCCTTTATGGTACCTTGGAGCCTGCATGCCTCAATGGTAGGTTAGTCGCATTCGACGTGAGGTTTTCATCATTGGCCTCCGATCGAGTGATTCTTCCGGTGTTCGACGCCAACTCATTGATTAACACGCCATAGATTGTACCTGTAGTACCTTGAGAACCATTGTCACTATTGGTGGTTCCTCCCGCGTCTGTTAACAACTTTCATCATTGGCTGGTAATCAGACGATGTTCTTGCATGTTCGACTTCAGCTCACATATTCGCATGCTCGAACTTGTACTTTGTTTGGGTTGAGATGGAGCGCAAGACCCTGGATTGTGTCTGTTGTAATCCAGGCTGCGATTGTGGATTATTATCATTATGTATATGACTCGCTGATTGGATGGCTGCGACCATGCCTGAGTCTATTTATTTGATCCTCGCTGGATGGTTGCGCCCATACCCTGGATCCGGATTATAGTGTACTCTGTTTCGAATGGCTGCACCCATACCACATATACATCATGTACTTGAGATATCAGTTGTATTTTTCTGCGCAGGTTTTCTGATGGTGGGCCTTCAGTTGAACATGTTCTCATAAATCATTTCACCCCTCTCTCTCTCAAGCCTCATACTTTAGGAGGCATCTGTTACACAGTAATTTGTCACCGTCCCTACCATTCCCCGTCTTGCATAATGGAGGACCCATTTTGTACCTGTGAACATTGTCATGCCTTGAAAACATCATCAATGCATTCCTCTAAGCATGAGCTTCAATTGCCCTCAAGACATCTCCTTGCAAAAAATCATGAAAACATCTCCTTTTGCATTGGCGCGGGCAGACGGTTCATCACTCGCGCCAATGGGGAAAATCCTACAAAGAGGCCATGCCAACTGGCACTCTGTCCCAGAGCAGTAGTCGCGCCAGCCAATTTAAGGAGTTTTTTTTAAATAAAGATGGCGGAAGTTGTGTTTCAACAAACTCAGAAACCATTTCCTATCTTGAGTTGGGAGGTTTGGCTGCGGGAGTTATATCGAAGGAAAGTGGTTTACCACCTCCCATGGAACCTTCCTTGTTGATAGGGCAAATCCCACAATAATAGGGAACCCAACTCCCTCCTTCCCCATCTATAAAAGCCTTCTCAATTCCATGGCAAGCTAGTCTTGAAGTGCCTAAGCTTTGAATCTCCAAATTCCCAAGAGCCTTTGTGCTGTAAGAGCCCTCTTTCTTCCCTTAAGGCCGACTCAAGTAAGGAGACTATCGTTGAGAGACTCTAGAGAGGTTTTCCCTTTCCCTGGCGAGCTTTGCGAGACGTGAACGACTGGAGACCCATCCGAAGGAGACCACGACGTTAGAACATTGGTTGTAATCTCTTTCGATTGTTATTTAATGAATGATTACAATTATGGTTCCACTCTCTTTTCGATTATGTTAATATGAGTAGTATCCTTTCTGACTAATATTTAGTTGCGTATGCTGGATTTTATGCTTGGATCTGTTTGTTTCTTGCATGTGTAGGTGTCCATCCGCGGAGATCGTGGAGGATCGTGATCTGCCGAGGCTGAGGAACGGGAACGCTCTCTTCTTCAGATCGTAGCATTGGATTCCAGGTAGGCCTCCATCTTTGGTCTTTTCATTCGTAACTAGGAACTTGTGTCGTAACCTAGTTTAGCCTAGCCTAGCCTAACCTATCCTAGCCTAGCCGAACCTAACCTAACCTAACCTAGCCTAACCTAGTGTAGTCTTACCTAGCCTAGCCTAGCCTATCCTAACTTGACCTAGCTTAGACTAACCCACTCAGTGCTAGGCTATAGTATCCTAGCCTATCCTAGCCTATCTTATCCTATCCTATCCTAGACTAGCCTAAGCTACCCTAAGTTACCCTAGCTTGACCTAGCCTAGTCTAACCTAGCATAGCCTAGTCTAACCTAGCTTACTCTAGCCTACCCTAGCCTAACCTAATCTTACCTAGCCTATCCAAGTCTAGTCTAGCCTATCCTAAGCTACTCTAGCCTATTCTAGCCTAACCTAGCCTACTCTACCTTACCTTAGTGTATTCTTGAGTAGCCTAGGCTAGGCTACTCAAGCTTAAGGTACTTTATCTATATTAGAATATTGAAAAAGAAATCATTCAAAAAATAAAATAAATTAAAAGATATTAATAAAAGTTTAAATATAAGAAAAATTCTTTAAAATAAAATGAATGTATGAAAATAGAATTTAAAATATATTGAATTTAACCATAGTAATAATGTAAAAACAAAATCTAACATGAGTTATAAGATATAAATGAAAATTTATTTTTAAATGAAAAACATATTGGTAAAACGTAAAAACATAATTGAAGAAATCATTTTGAGAAATCCAATAATCACATCTAAATTATTAGAAAAAATACATTTTTATTGGAAAAGGTCATCCAAAAATGATATTAAGAGCCACATGTTAAGTCAACTAATATTTTTAATTGAAAAAAAAAACTTACAAAACCATAAAGAAAATCATCCAAAATTGATTTTAAGAACCACATGTTAATTCAACTAATATTTTTAATTGAAAAAAAAAACCTCAGAAAACTATAAAGCAAATCAACCAATACTTGTGGTTTGACTTGATAGTTGTTAGAAGGCTAGAAAAAAATAATTTATAAATAAAATGGAATTATTTATAAGCACTAAGGGAATTCTCCAATTTCCTTATTTTCTTTTCCTATTTGACCCAATTTCCAATCCAATTCAACTGAAAAAAACTCACAAAACTATAAGGCTAACCAACCAATATTTGTGGTTTGACTTTCTGGTTATTAAAAAGATCTGAAAAACTAATTTGTAAATAAAAATGGAATTATTTAGAATTCTTCAATTTACTTATTTCCTTCTCCAATTTGACCTAATTTCGAATTCAATTTAGTATGGTGCAACTGTTCAATTTTCTTAATAGATGAAAATATCTAATTATTTTATAGATTCACTTGTAAAATTTGAAAAACAATGTTTATTATTTTACTAATTTATAAATATTCTAAATATTTATATTTAAAAAGAAATTAAAAGCAAACTAATATTCAAATTAGATAACATTTATATAATCAAAATTCTTAAAGCATACTTCAAAAAATATCAAAGAAAAATTTAGTATGCCCAAACATTTGATTTGATATTTGATATTCAATATTCAAGTTGAATATAATCCATAGAATCAAAATCCTCAAAACATACCGTAAAAAACATCAAAGAAAATTCAGTATAACCAGAGATTTGATTGATATTTGATAGATCAAACAAAGAAATATCTAAATTACAGCCGAGAAACGAGAGACAAAGAGATTGCACCAACTGATATGAATTAATAGAAACTATGGCATCTGTGATACCCCAGGATAGAAGGAAAATGGAATAATAAAAATAAGAAGAGTAGACTGGTTTTTGTTTTAAGAGTAAACCGAGAAAATATAGTTGTAATCCAAAAAAAAATAAGTGATATTACAAACAAGTATTAATTCGAAAATTATAGAACCACCAGAAAATGAAAAATGAAAAAAAATAAAGACGCATCTTTAATTCTTTGAATGTTGAAATATTAAAGTCACCTACCAGCCTTGGGAAGTGAAGAAGATAAAGAGTACAAAGGCAGCGCAGCAGAGCTTTGAGTGCACAACACTCTGTATTAAAGGGGAATGGAGAACAGTAAGGAGAAGAATTAAATTTGTGATGGGCCGCAGCCACAAATTACAGAGCAAATTAATTTGGATTATGGGGGAAGTTATTTTTGCAGGTGGAATGGAGATTTCCCGTAGATCTGAACTACAGAGGAGCATTTTTATTTAAAACTTTCATTTCGGGCGTTTAAGCCCTCAACAACCAAGTTTTTAAGCAGTGTCTTGTTGATGGAAGAGTTCCACAAGCAGAACGGTTTAATACATTCAAACATTATATAATCCCCCCCCACAGCAGCGGAGGCCCGTGGGTCCACTTGACCACGTGGCAATGTTTCAATGGAATCGCATGAGCGCAATCACAAGGTTCAATCATAGGTTCTTTGTTTTATGCTTCGATCGAAGGCCGGACCCAATCCAGTTATAAGCCATAGTTTAATGCGCAATCGCATCCGATTGTTCAATCGCAATCAGAAGGTTTCATGTGTTGGGCCCGATTGCACCTGTTTGAAGTGGCGGACCCGATGGACTTATTATGGCACAGTTTGTTATTTGAATCACGTCCGAGTTCTTAATCGCAATCGAAACTTTCCGATTGATCGCACGCTTTTCTAATATGTTGCGATTGGAGTGGCAGACCCGATCCATATTATAGGCTGGAGTTTATTAGACTCATCGCATCCATTTTCGGATCAGAAATCGAAACATTTTTGAATGAGGCCCGATCGCACTTGTTTGAAGTTCGGACCCGATTGCTCTATAAGCTATGTTTTATATGGTCATCGCATCCGGTTGGTCAATCGCAATCGGAACTTTTTGTTTGTGCGCTTGTTTGTTTAAAGTGCCGACCCGATGGGGTTATGTATTTCTTTTAATAGTTTTATTTTTTTAATATGGTTTTATGTAATATCTAATATATGCGCGGCATATAAAAGAAAAAGGCCCGTGAGCCTGCACATATCATATTGTTTTGTTTTCGCACAACAACGCGGAAGAAAATTACACAACAGTGTGTTGACTGTATGAAGACAGAGTATTATTTTTGAGAGAATAGTGAATATTTTCTGAGCAATGCATCTGTAGCAGTCTTGGTAGTATTGAACTTTTGTAATAGTTTTTTTTGGGTTGTGTTAATGAAACAGAAGAAAGCATTTTCATGCCATGTCTATCTGCAAGTAAAATTTTTATTTTAAACTTCTCTGTGTTGAAGAGGAGAGATCATTCTCTCCACTGTTTGTTTGGAATTTTCAGTATTCCAACATGGTATCGGAGCTAGTTTAGGCTCTTTGAAGGTTTCAAAGAAGCTGAAGAAGAAGAAGACTTGTTGTAGTGTTTTCTCCAGCAGCGTGAAAGCTCAAGTGAAGTCAAAGTTCAGGTATTTCTCGAAGATAACAGAGTTGTTTTTGTTTGAAAAATGTTTGTTCTTTCAAAAGAAGGAAAGACAGTTCGTTTAAGTTCAGTGTTCAGTTTAGTAGCAATGGCTGGACCAAGTACAGGAATGAGTCTTGGAAATGTGCAACTTCCACAATTTAATGGAAAGAACTATGATTATTGGGCCATTACCATGAGAGCCATGTTTGTCTCACAAGACTTATGGGAACTTGTAGAAAATGGTTTTCTTGAACCAGGTGATGAGCAGGCCTTTAATGCCTTAACTCAAGCAGAGAAGGACATATTGAAGAGAAATAGGAAGAAAGATGCTAAAGCTCTCTTCTTATTGTATCAAGCTGTAAATGAGAGTGTGTTTCCAACGATAGCAGTAGCCCAAAAATCCAAGGAGGCATGGGAAACTCTGAAAGTTTCCTATAAATGTATGGAGAAAGTTAAAACAACAAAACTTCAGTTGCTGAGAAGAGATTTTGAAACTCTTTGCATGAAAGAGTCAGACAGTGTTGACACATTTTTTACACATGTGATTGGGATTGTAAATCAGATAAGATCCCATGGAGAAACTCTTGAAGAAAGGAGGATTGTGGAGAAACTTTTGAGAAGCTTACCCTCAAATTTTGATGCTATAGTTACCACCATAGAAGAGACCAAAGATCTCTCACAGTTCACAGTAGATGAACTTCATGCCTCACTGATAACTCATGAACAAATATTGAGCAGAGATGAACATTCATCTCTTGAGCACGCCTTCAAGACCCAGATGCCTTCAAGAAGAGGAGGAGGTCAAGGCAAAGGAAGAGGAAGAGGCAGAAGCCAGAACAGAGTTGGAAGGAACAACCCTTCACATTCACATGGAAGGAGCAACAGTCAAAGTCAGAGCCATGGCCAATGCAACAGCCAGAAAGATGGACATCAACACCAACATGCTCATGGACAAAGGTATGACAAATCCAATGTCCAGTGTCATTATTCGAAGAAATATGGGAACTATGCCAATGAATGTAGAAAGAAGCAAAATGACATGAAAAATAGGCAGAATGCTAATGTAGCAAAAGAAGAAGAGAACCCAAGTAATGTGTTGTTAACATGTAATGTAGCACAAGATAAAGGAGATGATGTTTGGTTCTTAGATTCAGGATGTAGTAATCACATGACTGGGAACATAGCAATGTTTTCCAATCTAGATGAAGATGTTAAATCTAAAGTAACCACAGGGACTGATACTAAGATGTCTGTCAAAGGGAAAGGCAAAGTTACAATTTGAGCAGGAAATGGTGAGCAAAAATTTGTTCAAGGTGTGTATTATGTTCCAGGTCTGAAATGTAATCTTTTGAGCGTTGGGCAGCTCATAGACAAAGGTTACAATGTAATATTTAAAGATGATGTGCGCACAATTAAAGATATACCTCCAAGCAAGAAAATTATTGCTGAAATTCAAATGACTAGCAATAGAATGTTTCCTCTCAAGCTCAACACTGACTTGAAGGGAAAAGGAAAAAGCATTGCAGCTGTAACACAAGAAGCCTTTCAGAAGGAAGCAAAAGATGAAAATTGGTTATGGCACCTGAGATTTGGACATCTCAATTTCGGAGGATTAAATTTACTGCACAGAAAAGGAATGGTAAGAGGTTTGCCATTGATTGAGAAACCTTACAGCCTATGTGAAGGCTGCATCTTGGGAAAGCAACACAGAAAATTTTCCTGCAGGAAAAAGCATAAGGGCGAAAGCACCTTTGGAGATAATCCACTCAGATTTATGTGGGCTGATGCAAACATCATCAGTTTCAGGCAGCATTTACATGCTGACCTTCATTGATGATTTCACAAGAAAAGTGTGGGTTTATTTCTTAAAATATAAGAGTGAAGTCTTTTAGAAATTTCGCCATTTTAAAGCTCTCGTAGAAAAATAGAGCGGAATACACATTAAAGTCCTTAGAACCGACAGAAGAGGAGAATACATATCAAAGGAGTTTCTGCGTTTTTGCAGAGAGAACGACATACACAAGAAATTTACCACCAGGTACATGCCGCAACAGAATGGAGTTGCCGAACGGAAGAATCGAACCATAATAGAGATGATGAGAAGCATGTTGAAGGCAAAGCATTTGTCGAATGAGTATTGGGCAGAAGCAGCAAACTGTGTTGTATATATTTTGAATAGATGCCCCACAAAAGCGGTAATGAACAAGGTTCCAGAAGAAGCGTGGAGTGGCAGAAAACAGGGAGTCACCCACATGAGAGTTTTTGGATGTGTTGTATATGCACACATTCCAGACAAATTGAGAAAGAAGTTGGATAGCAAGGGGGAGAAGTGTATTTTCCTTCGATATTGTGAATATTCCAAAGGATATAGATTGTATAACCCATCCACAAAGAAGTTTTTAATTAGCAGAGATGTGCAATTTATCGAAGAGGAAGCATGGGATGGAAGTATTGAGAAAAAAGTGAATGTTAAGAGCTGTTTATCTCATGATGAAGATGAGGGAGATGTGGTTGAAATTAACAACCCATCCGTAGCACAACCTCCATCAATGCAAGGACAGGGAGGGATGCCTCAAGCGGCAGCGAGAACACCCTTGAGAAGAAGCAACAGTGCTTCACCGAGCACACCGCACAGAGCAGAATTGAGTGCTTCATCAAGCACGTCTACATCAAGTGAAAGAGGAACAAATTTCAGAAGTATTAGAGAAATCTATGAGCAAGGAGAAGCAAACGAAGGTATGAATTCCTTATTTGCTTTGTATTGTCAAGTTGATGATCCTATTCATTTTGAAGATGCTATTAAAGATAGAAAATGGATAGAAGCTATGGATGATGAAATTAATGCCATAGAGAAGAACAAAACATGGGAGTTGGTTGATATCCCAGAAGGTAAAGAAGTCATTGGAGTTAAATGGGTCTATAAGACCAAAAGAAATGCTGAAGGAAAAATAGAAAGACACAAGGCCAGACTTGTTGTCAAGGGATATAAGCAGAAGCATGGGATTGATTATGAAGAAACTTTTGCTCCAGTTGCAAGAATGGAGACAGTAAGAGCAGTGTTGTCCATAGCAACACAAAACAAATGGAAATTATATTAGATGGATGTAAAATCTGCATTTTTTAATGGAGTTTTAATGGAAGAGGTATATGTGGAACAACCTCTCGGATATGAGAAGAAAGGCCAAGAGCATAAGGTCTGTAAATTGAAGATAGCTCTTTATGGGCTGAAGCAAGCACCAAGAGCATGGTACAGTAGAATAGACTCCTATCTATTGGAGAATGGATTTGAAAAATGTGAGGGAGAACCCACCCTCTACATCAAAGAAAAGGATGGTAAGCTATTGATTGTTGTTCTATATGTTGATGATTTAATTTTTACAGGTAATGATGATTACCTTGTTGAAAATTTTAAAACAGTCATGAAAGATGAATTTGAAATGACTGACATGGGTTTGTTGAGATACTTCTTGGGAATAGAAGTAGAGCAAGGTGAGAAAGGGATTTTTATATCTCAAGCAAAGTATGTGAATCAGGTTCTAGAAAGATTTAATATGCAGGAGTGCAAAGCTGCAAGTACTCCCACGGTAATGGGATTGAAGCTGAGTAAGGATGACAGCAGCAAGGATTTTAATCCAAATTTGTATAAAAGCATAGTTGGCAGTCTCATGTATTTGACTACAACTAGGCCGGATATTATGCATGCTGTTAGCTTAATTTCCAGATTTATGGAGAAGCCAAAAGAAGCACATTGGCAAGCAGCAAAGAGAATTCTGAGGTATGTGAAAGGAACAAAAAGATTTGGTATTTTATATACAACTTCAGAAAATTCAGAGCTAGTTGGATACACTGACAGTGATTGGGCTAGAAGTGTAGATGATCGGAAGAGCACTTCCGGTTATGTTTTTGATATAGGTTCAGGAGACATTTCATGGGCTTCTAAGAAACAGCCGATTGTAGCATTGTCTACAACAGAGGTAGAGTATGTGGCAGCTACAGCAGTAGCGTGTCAAGCAGTTTGGATGAGAAGAATGTTGAGAAGTCTATGTCAAGAACAGGTAAAAGGGACAGTGATTTATTGTGACAATAGCTCAGCTATTGCACTGTCAAAGAACTCAGTGTTTCATAAGAGAACAAGGCACATAGACACAAAATTTCATTATATCAGAGAATTAATGAACAATGGAGAAATTGTTTTACAGCATTGTAAAACAGAGGAGCAATATGCAGATATTTTAACTAAACCATTGGGACAGAAGACATTTGAATTTTTAAAGAAATGTTTGGGTATTATTGATAACCCAACAGCTGACTTTAAGGGGGAGTGTTGAAATATTAAAGTCACCTGCCAACCTTGGGTAGTGAAGAAGATAAAGAGTACAAAGGCAGCGCAACAGAGCTTTGAGTGCACAGCACTCTGTATTAAAGAGGAATGGAGAACCGTAAGGAGAAGAATTAAATTTGTGATGGGCCGCAGCCACAAATTACAGAGGAAATTAATTTGGATTATGGGGGAAGTCATTTTTGCAGGTGGAATGAAGATTTCCCGTAGATCTAAACTACGGAGGAGCAGTTTTATTTAAAATTGTCATTTCGGGCATTTAAGCCCTCAACAACCAAGTTTTTAAGTAGTTTCTTGTTGATGGAAGAGTTCCACAAGCGGAACGGTTTAATACATTCAAACATTATATAATCGCCCCCCCACAGCAGTGGAGGCCCATGGGTCCACTTGACCACGTGGCAATGTTTCAATGGAATCGCATGAGCGCAACCGCAAGGTTCAACCGAAGGTTCTTTGTTTTATGCTCCGATCGAAGGCAGGACCCGATCCAGTTATAAGCCATAGTTTAATGCGCAATCACATTCGATTGTTCAATCACAATCGGAAGGTTTCATGTGTTGGGCCCGATTGCACCTTTTTGAAGTGGTGGACCCGTTGGACTTATTATGGCGTAGTTTTTTATTTGAATAGCGTCCGGGTTCTTAATCGCAATCGGAACTTTCCAATTGATCGCACGCTTTTGTAATATGTTGCGATTGGAGTGGCGGACCCGATCCATATTATAGGCTGGAGTTTATTAGACTCATCGCATCCATTTCTCGATCGGCAATGGGAACATTTTTGAATGAGGCCCGATCGCACTTGTTTGAAGTTCGGACCCGATTGCTCTATAAGCTATGTTTTATATGGTCATCGCATTCGGTTGGTCAATCGCAATCGGAACTTTTTGTTTGTGCGCTTGTTTGTTTAAAGCACAGACCCGATGGGGTTATGTATTTCTTTTAATAGTTTTATTTTTTAATATGGTTTTATGTAATATCTAATATATGTGTGGCATATAAAAGAAAAAGTCTTGTGAGCCTGCACGTATCATATTGTTTTGTTTTCGCACAGCAACATGGAAGAAAATTACACAGCAGTGTGTTGACTGTATGAAGACAGAGTATTATTTTTGAGAGAACAGTGAATATTTTCTGAGCACTGCGTCGGTAACAGTCTTGGTAGTATTGACCTTTTGTAATAGTTTTTTTTGGGTTATGTTAATGAAGCAGAAGAAATCATTTTCATGCCATCTCAAGTAAAATTTTTGTTTTAAACTTCTCTGTGTTGAAGAGGAGAGATCATTCTCTCCACTGTTTGTTTGAAATTTTCAATATTCCAACATAGAAATGGGTTTGCTTGAGACTTTTAATTCAAGAAACACAAAACGAAGAGGCGGAAACTTACCTTGCGCGTCCAGAGCAAAATTAGGTTTCTTGAGGATCTTGTTTACAACCAATGAACAGGGTTTCCTGTGAGACCTTGCAGGTTGATTTTAGTAGTACCTGACACATAGAACAGTTGATTAAAAGAAGGCGCAAACCTTAAAAGAAAGCAATTAAAAGAAGGCCCAAACCTTGTCAATCAAATCTTTTAATAATATGATTAAACTAATCTCATAAAACTATACATCAATGGAAAAAAAGAATAGAGATCATGTTTGTGTGCCATAATATTCCTTAGAAATTGATCATAAAAATACGCAATATCAATGTATATTGCATAGCTTGCTTCCGCAAATTCTGCACAATATGCAATATGGATGGTGCTTTGCCCCCGCAAATTCCCAATGCAAGAATCATAGCCTGCATTCCAGAGGAGTAATGGAACATGGGGCCTTCGTGGGCTGCGTTCCATTCGTCCAGATTCTTTCGAGTGTCTCGAAAAAAATCTTGAACACGGGGATTCTTTCTTGTGGTCTCGAAACAAATCTTGAACACCGAGATTCTTTCCGGTGGTCTCGAAGCGTTGCAGCCAACGAAATCCAAATTCTTAGAGTACTTTTGGATTTATGAAAAGAAAAAATGAAAGTGCAGGTGGAAATCTCACCATCGAGGCAGAACGTGGTGGAAGGAATATTGGAGAAAATGTCCAAGGTGGGAGGAATATTGAAGAAAATGGTGAAGATAAAGAAAGGTTATTGGTTCGATCTTGTCCAGCAGGGCAACAAGACTGGATTCAAGAACAACTTGTTAACAAAAAAAAATTACCAAAGAAACCTACATGTAAAAATTAAAAATCCAGGAATACCGAAACCTAGTTGTAAAAATCCAGAAAGACCTGCAAACCTATATGTAATTTACTGAAATGAATGTAAACCAAACCTAGCATCATGGTCCACTGGGAGCCATCAATGTGGCGAGTGCCTCCTCCTCCCTGCACCGAAGGGCATCATCGTAATTCCATTCACCCGCACCGAAGGGCATCATCGTAATTCCATTCACGCAGGTACCGTCCTTCTCGTCATTGAAGTTGAACTTGTGAACATCATAATCAAAATCCTCATTATATACCTTTTTTTCAAAATCCTCATTATATAGATTTTTTAATCAACGGCTAATTTGTTAGTTGCCCTGCCGCGTCCTCCCTACCCGAGCCGTTTGGAGGGAAGTGCGCTGTCATTTTTTTTTGGGCGTAGGGATTGCACCACATCATCATATTTGTTTGGATTATTTTCAATATTAAAAGGAATATGACATTCTATTTTCTAATATTCAAATATCACAAAATTTCTAAATAAGTATAATAATTTTAACAAGAAAGTAGATATAAATATGCCATGGGTTTTTCTAATATTCAAATATCATGAAATTCCTTAATAAGTACAATAATTTTAACAAGAAAATAGATATAAATATTCGATGGTTTTTTTTCATTGGTGTTTTATAAGGAAATCCAAGGAGACTTAAAATCCAAGAGAGGCTTAAGAGAACTAATATAGATTACAATATTTCTTTTAAAGCTAGATCTAGTGAAGAAAGAAATATCTTAACCCAATTACAAATGTTTGGAGAACTCAATGCTAATTATCAAATGGATCTTTGAAGAAATTGCTGAGAATTTTTCCTTACCAACCCTTCAATAATAAATTTTTGTATCTACATACCTCTTTTACATATACTTCTATAACTCACATTTATAAGAATACAAATAATGTTGTATATGGATTTCAAATTGGATTGAAGCAAAGTAGCTACATTTTCTCAATAATCTAGAATCAACACATTTAAAAAAACAAAAAACCATAAACCGTGGACCCCAACTTCAGCAATTTCATTGTTAGATTTTGTAGTGCAATGCACTACAAAATCCATAATGTCATAAAATTTCGTAATGGTAAAGGATGCACAGAGTGATTGCGATTTCTGGCATTTTGATTGTCATTTTCCTCGACAAAAATTGACATGCAAATAATACATGGCCGTTTCTCTCCTCCTTCCTACATTGAAAATGAAGAACCTGTAAATAAGAAAGGTCGAGGTATGAGCCGAGTTGCAACATGAAAAACCCTATTTCATTGGCTACGAATCCACAAAACTCTCCACCATCGAGAAATTGTACCTACAATGAAAATAAATTCATCATATAGGGCAAAGAGAATTTCAACCTAACCACCATGAAGAGAGACATAGAAAAAAAAAAAAAAAACTGAACTAAGATATCGAATCTCTTACCTAGAATCTCGTCCACTGTGATTAAAACACTCTGAACCCTATATATGCAACAACTATAATTATTAGCATAAAAATATCAAGGAATAAGAAGTTTAATATATAGTAACACGATCTAGGAAAACTTTGTGTTACCTACTAGTTGGAAAACACACCAGGGTATGAGCTGAGTTGCAACAAGAAAAACCCTATTTCATTGGCTACGAATCCACAAAACTCTCCACCCTCGAGAAATTGACTGTTTCTCTCCTCCTTCTTCTTCATATATTTCGATTGGTTCACACCAACACTCCAATATTTGCGCCCTTAATTCTTCTTCACTTATCTCATCATCTTCAAGAAACCCTTAATGATTGTCATCATTTGTCTTCTCTTCAACAATCCCTACATGAATCACGCTTTCTTCTTCACTTATTTCATCCTCATGATTGTCATCATTTTTCTCCCAATCATCTTTCATCGCAATTGGTAAGGGACGCCTGAGTTCATCCATCATTTCGTGCCCCAACTGCAAACCCTGTTGTTGCCGGCAACACTCCAAATTTTGGCGCGATGCGTTCAGCATTCCCTACACTATGTTCTACATCAACCCCTGTATTGAGCTCGTCCTTCCATATTGAAATGGGTAAAAATCTACCTTAAACTCAATTCAATTTACTTACAAAAGAGTGATAATAGTGATGGGATGGAGAATGCCGATTTAGAAATGTTGATAATTTTTTTTTAATATATATATCTATATCTATATATATATATATATATATATATATATATATATATATATATAATTTTAAATTATTGTTTAAATAAAAATAATAATAATATTAAATTGATATAATTTTAAGGAATGGTCTCAGTATTGAATTGTGTTATTTAAATTTATTTTTTCACTCAATATATGATTTTTGCATAAATTAGATAAGAAAAATAAATTCCAAAACTTTTCAAAAAATAGCTTTAAATATAATTGGACATTTTAAATGTCAGTTTTAAGTGAATTTATTTCATTGCTTTTATTAAGGTCAAAGTCCTTTGACTATGGATTAGTTTGTAGAGTTTTTGTGACTTTAACCAATGTTTTAGAAAATGATGAATATTTGCACTTATTGTAGATTAAAAATCATTTCCCTAATTTTTGTAAATCTTATTTCTAATTTTCGATTTGTTGAACAAATCTAGATGTGACATTAATTTAATTGTTTGTGAGAACCTAACAAATAATTTTAAAATAGGAAAAAGACTATTTTTTGTAAATGGCCATTCTGTTAGTGATTGGTTTGACACTAACACTCACATTAACATTGTTAAGCATTACATTGCTAGTACATTTCCTAGGTCCTTTACTTAAAGGAGGGAGAGGAGAGGAGAGGAGAGGAGAGGAGGGGGGGGTGTTGGGAAGGGTAGGGGGTGTTTGTAGTCATGGCTAGCTATCCCTTGGTTATGTTATCTCATTTGAATTTTTTTAGTTCTAATTTCATTTTGAACTTTTACACTTTAAGTTGTGCAGAACAACAAGTGCATCGAACTAATGATGGGTGCATTAGAAGAGGTGTTGTGTATAGGAGAAAAAGTATGAACACAAAATTTCCTTTGCACACACGCAATTATTTTAATTTTAAGGAGAAACTTTGGATCGTGGTTTCTTATGGTTGTTCTACAAATGAATATTTTATCTACATCTTTATTATGATATCATGTTCATCCTTGTGATCTAATATCATTTTCATCGTATAAGGCAATGGCTAAGAAAAGAAAGAAAAAGGCACAAATAATTGAGAAATCAAATTTTGTTGTGATACTTAACATGGTAAATACTTTTCTTATACTAATTTTGGATTCCTAATAAAAGGAATTGCAATATATTTGTAACATGGAAATTATATTATTGAGAAGCATGGAACATAAAATATTGATACAATTGAGTACAAAAAATTACAGACTATTATCTCATCATTGGAAACACTCCAATTTCCTTATTTTCTTTTCCTATTTGACCCAATTTCCAATCCAATTCAACTTAAATAAACTCAAAAAACTATAAGGCTAACCAACCAATATTTGTGGTTTGACTTTCTGGTTATTAAAAAGATCTGAAAAATTAACTTATAAATAAAAATGGAATTATTTAGAATTCTCCAATTTACTTATTTCCTTCTCCAATTTGACCTAATTTCCAATTCAATTTAGTATGGTGCAACTGTTCAATTTGCTTAATAGCTGAAAATATATAATTATTTTATAGATTCATTTGTAAAATTTGAAAAACAATGTTTATTGTTTTACTAATTTATAAATATTTTAAATATTTCTATTTAAAAAGAAATTAAAAGCAAACTAATATTCAAATTAGATATCATTTATATAATCAAAATTCTTAAGGCATACTTCAAAAAATATCAAAGAAAAATTTAGTATGCTCAGACATTTGATTTGATATTTGATATTCAATATTTAAGTTGAATATAATCCATAGAATCAAAATTCTCAAAGCATACCGTAAAAAACATCAAAGAAAATTCAGTATAACCAGAGATTTGATTGATATTTGATAGATCAAACAAAGAAATATCTAAATTACAGCCGAGAAATGAGAGACAAAGAGGTTGCACCAACTGATATGAATTAATAAGAAACTATGGCATCTGCGATACCCCAGGACAGAAGGAAAATGGAATAATAAAACTAAGAGGAGTAGACTGGTTTTTGTTTTAAGAGTAAACCGGGAAAATATAGTTGTAATCCAAAAAAAAAATAAGTGATATTACAAACAAGCATTAATTTGAAAATTATATAACCACCAGAAAATGAAAAATGAAAAAAAATAAAGACGCATCTATAATTCTTTGAAATGGGTTTGCTTGAGACTTTTAATTCAAGAAACACAAAACAAAGAGGCAGAAACTTACCTTGCGCGTCCAGAGCAAAATTAGGTTTCTTGAGGATCTTTTTTACAACCAATGAACAGGGTTTCCTGTGAGACCTTGCAGGTTGATTTTAGTAGTACCTGACACATAGAACAGTTGATTAAAAGAAGGCGCAAACCTTAAAAGAAAGCAATTAAAAGAAGGCCCAAACCTTATCAATCAAATATTTTAATAATATGATTAAGCTAATCTCATAAAACTATACATAAATGGAAAAAAAGAACAGAGATCATGTTTGTGTGCCATAATATTCCTTAGAAATTGATCATAAAAATATGCAATATCAATGTATACTGCACAGTGTGCCTCCGCAAATTCTGCACAATATGCAATATGGATGGTGCTTTGCCCCCGCAAATTCCCAATGCAAGCATCACAGCCTGCATTCCAGAGGAGTAATGTGACATGGGGCCTTCGTGGGCTGCGCTCCATTCGTCCAGATTCTTTCCAGTGGTCTCGAAAAAAATCTTGAACACGGGGATTCTTTCTGGTGGTCTCGAAACAAATCTTGAACACCGGGATTCTTTCAGGTGGTCTCGAAGCGTTGCAGCCAAACCTAGCATCCTGGTCCGCTGGGAGCCATCAATGTGGCGAGTGCCTCCTCCTCCCCACACCGAAGGGCATCATCGTAATTCCATTCACTTAGGTACTGTCCTTCTCGTCATTGAACTTGAACTTGTGAACATCATAATCAAAATCCTCATTATATACCTTTTTTTCAAAATCCTCATTATATATCTTTTTTAATCAAGGGCTAATTTGTTAGTGGCCCTGCCACATCCTCCCTACCCTAGCCGTTTGGAGGGAAGTGCGGTGTCATTTTCTTTTAGCGTAGTGATCGCACCACATCATTATATCTATTTGTATTATTTTCAATATTAAAAGCAATATGACAGTCTATTTTCTAATATTCAAATATCACAAAATTTCTTAATAAGTATAATAATTTTAACAAGAAAATAGATATAAATATGCCATGGGTTTTTCTAATATTCAAATATCACGAAATTCCTTAATCAGTACAATAATTTTAACAAGAAAATAGATATACATATTCGATGGTTTTTTCTCATTGGTGTTTTATAAGGAAATCCGAGGCCTAAAATCCAAGGGAGGCTTAAGAGAACTAATATAGATTACAATATTTCTTCTAAAGCTAGATCTAGTGAAAATCTCATAGCAAACCTAAATTTGAAACCTGAAATACAATTATCAATGGATACATGAAGAAATTGCTGAGTTCAAACTACCAACCCTTCAATAACAAATTTTGTATCCTATACCTGTACACATATACTTCTATAACTCACATTTATAAGAATACATATAATGTTGTATATGTAATTTGAAGTGATTAGTACATACATTATCTCAATAATCTAGAATCAACACATTTAAAAAAACAAAAAACCATAAACCGTGGACCCCAACTTCAACAATTTCATTGTTAGGTTTTGTAGTGTTAATGTCATAAAATGTCGTAATGGTAAAGGATGCACAGATTGATTTTGATTTTTGGCATTTTGATTGTCATTGTCCTTCACAAAACTTGACATGCAAATAATACATGACCGTTTCTCTCCTCCTTCCTACATTGAAAATGAAGAACCTGTAAATAAGAAAGGTCAAGGTATGAGCCGAGTTGCAACATGAAAAACACTATTTCATTGGCTACGAATCCACAAAACTCTCCACCATCGAGAAATTGTACCTACAATGAAAATAAATTCATCACATAGGGCAGAGAGAATTTCAACCTATCCACCATGAAGACAGACACAAAGAAGAAAAATTCTTTTAAATATAAGAAAAATTCTTTAAAATAAAATGAATGTATGAAAATAGAATTTAAAATATATTGAATTTAACCATAGTAATAATTTAAAAACAAAATCTAACATGAGTTATAAGATATAAATGAAAATTTATTTTTAAATTAAAAACATATCGGTAAAACATAAAAACATAATTGAAGAAATCATTTTGAGAAATCCAAGAATCTCATCTAAATTATTAGAAAAAATACATTTTTATTGGAAAAGGTCATCCAAAAAAGATATTAAGAGCCACATGTTAAGTCAACTAATATTTTTAATTGAAAAAAAAAACTTACAAAACCATAAAGAAAATCATCCGAAATTGATTTTAAGAACCATATGTTAAGTCAACTAATATTTTTAATTGAAAAAAAAAACTCAGAAAACTATAAAGCAAATCAACCAATACTTGTGGTTTGACTTGATAGTTGTTAGAAGGCTAGAAAAAAATAATTTATAAATAAAATAAGATTATTTAGATGCACTAAAGAATTCTGTTCCGTATTTTCTTTTCTATTTGACCCAATTTCCAATTCTATTCAATTGTAAAAAAGCTCACAAAACTATAAAGCTAACCGACCAATACTTGTGGTTTGACATTCTGGTTATTAAAAAACTCTGAAAAATTAATTTATAAATAAAAATGGAATTATTTGAATGTAATGAATTATCCAATATCCTTATTTCCATTTCAGATTTGACCTAATTTCCAATTCAATTAAGTATGGTGCAACTGTTGAATTTGCTTTATAGATGAAGATATCTAATTATTTCATAGATTCATTTATAAAATTTGAAAAACAATATTTATTATTTTACCAATTTATAAATATTTCAAATATTTCTATTTGAAAAAAAAATTGAAAACAAACTAATATTCGAGTTAGATATTATCTATATAATCAAATTTTCTTAAAGGAGAAATACTTCAAAAAATATCAAAAGAAAATTTGGCATGCCAGGTGAAGGATTTGATATTTGATATTCAATATTCAAGTTGAACATAATCCATAGAATCAAAATCACTAAAACATATAGTAAAAAACATCAGAAAATTTAGTATAACGAATTTGATTGATATTTGATAGATCAAAAATAAATATCAAATTGTGGCCAAGAAATGAGAGAGAAAGAGATTGCACCAACTGATATGAATTAATAAGAAACTATGGCATCTGTGATACCCCAGGACAGAAGGAAAATGGAATAATAAAACTAAGAGGAGTAGACTGGTTTTTGTTTTAAGAGTAAACCGAGAAAATATAGTTGTAATCCAAAAAGAAATAAGTGATATTACAAGCAAGTATTAATTCGAAAATTATAGAACCACCAGAAAATGAAAAATGAAAAAAAATAAAGACGCATCTTTAATTCTTTGAATGTTGAAATATTAAAGTCACCTGCTAGCCTTGGGCAGTGAAGAACATAGAGAGTACAAAGGCAGCGCAGCAGAACTTTGAGTGCACAACACTCTGTATTAAAGGGGAATGGAGAACAGTAAGGAGAAGAATTAAATTTGTGATGGGCCGCAGCCACAAATTACAGAGGAAATTAATTTGGATTATGATGGAAGTTATTTTTGCAGGTGGAATGGAGATTTCCCGTAGATCTGAACTACGGAGGAGCAGTTTTATTTAAAACTATCATTTTGGGCGTTTAAGCCCTCAACAACCAAGTTTTTAAGCAGTGTCTTGTTGATGGAAGAGTTCCACAAGCGGAACGGTTTAATACATTCAAACATTATATAATCGCCCCCCACAGCAGCGGAGGCCCGTGGGTCCACTTGACCACGTGGCGATGTTTCAATGGAATCGCATGAGTGCAATCGCAAGGTTCAATCAGAGGTTCTTTGTTTTATGCTCCGATCGAAGGCCAGACCCGATCCAGTTATAAGCCATAGTTTAATGCGCAATCGCATCCGATTGCTCAATCGCAATCGAAAGGTTTCATGTGTTGGGCACGATTGCCCCTTTTTGAAGTGGCGGACCCGATGGACTTATTATGGCGCAGTTTTTTATTTGAATCGCGTCCGGGTTCTTAATCGCAATCGAAACTTTCCGATTGATTACACACTTTTGTAATATGTTGCGATTGGAGTGGCGGACCCGATCCATATTATAGGCTGGAGTTTATTAGACTCATCACATACGTTTTCGGGTCGGCAATCGGAACATTTCTGAATGAGGCCCGACCGCACTTGTTTGAAGTTCGGACCCAATTTCTCTATAAGCTATGTTTTATATGGTCATCGCATCCGGTTGGTCAATCGCAATTTGAACTTTTTGTTTGTGCGCTTGTTTGTTTAAAGCACGGACCCGATGGGGTTATGTACTTCTTTTAATAGTTTTATTTTTTTAATATGGTTTTATGTAATATCTAATATATGCGCGGCATATAAAACAAAAAGGCCTGTGAGCCTGCGCGTATCGTATTGTTTTGTTTTCGCATAACAGCGCGGAAGAAAATTACACAACAGTGTGTTGACTGTATGAAGAGAGAGTATTGTTTTTGAGAGAACAGTGAATATATTCTGAGCACTGCGTCTGTAGCAGTCTTGGTAGTATTGACCTTTTGCAATAGTTTTTTTTGGGTTCTGTTAATGAAATAGAAGAAAGCATTTTCATGCCATTTTTGTCTGCAAGTAAAATTTTTGTTTTAAACTTCTCTGTGTTAAAGAGGAGAGATCATTCTCTCCACTGTTTGTTTGGAATTTTCAATATTCCAACATGGTATCGGAGCTAGTTTAGACAACTGAAGGTTTACAAGAAGAGTGAAGAAGAAGAAGACTGTTCTGATGTTTTCTCGAGCAGCGTGAAGCTCAAGCGGATTAAAAAAGTTAGGTATTTCTCAAAGAAATAGCGAGTTGTTTTGTTTAAAAAATGTTTCTTCCAGAAGACGGTTAGTTTAAGTTCAGTGTTAGTTTAATAGCAATGGTTGGACCAAATGCGAATGAGTCTTGGAAGTATTGCAACTCCACAATTTAATGGAAAGGACTATGATTATTGGGCCATTACCATGAAATTTCTTGTGCTCTAGAAATTGCCGGAACTGTAGAAGATGGTGTTTCCGGATAAACGACCCAATCCGGAAGCGGAGCTTCGAAGTAGCCTATCAAGGTATGGAGAAAGTTAAGACAACAAAACTTTAGTTGCTGAGAAGAGATTTTGAAACTCTTTGCATGAAAGAGTCAGATAATGTAGGCACATTTTTTACACATGTGATTGGGATTGTAAATTAGATAAGGTCACATGGAGAAAATCTTGAAGAAAGAAGGATTGTGGAGAAACTTTTGAGGAGCTTACCCTCAAAGTTTGATGTTATTGTTACCACCATAGAAGAGACCAAAGATCTCTCAAGGTTCACATTAGATGAACTTCATGCCTCACTGATAACTCATGAACAGACATTGAGCAGAGATGAACATTCATCTCTTGAGAATGCCCTCAAGACTCAGATGCCTTCAAGAAGAGGAAGAGGTCAAGGCAAAGGAAGAGGAAGAAGCAGAATCCATAACAGAGGTGGAAGGAACAACCCTTCACATTCACTTGGAAGGAGCAACAGTCAAAATCAGAGCCATGGCCAATGCAACAGCTAGCAAGGTGGACATCAACACCAACATGCTCATGGACAAAGGTATGACAAATCCAATTTCCGATGTCATTATTGCAAGAAATATGGGCACTATTCCAATGAATGTAGAAAGAAGAAAAATGACATGAAAAATAGGCAGAATGCTAATGTAGAAAAAGAAGAAAAGAACCCAAGTAATGTGTTGTTAGCTTGTAATGTAGCACAGAACAGAGAAGATGATGTTTGGTTCTTAGATTCGGGATGTAGTAATCATATGACTGTAAACAGAGCAATGTTCGCCAATCTAATTGAATGTTAAATCAGAGTAACCACGAGGGAGATGATACCGTCTATGTCAAAGGGAAAGGCAAAGTTACAATTGACAGAAGAATGGTGAGAAATTTTTTTCAAGATGTGTATTATGTTCCAGGTTTGAAGTGTAATCTTTTGAGCATTGGGCAGCTCATAGACAAAGGTTACAATGTAGTTTTTAAAGATGATGTGTGCACAATTAAAGATATAGGTCTCCAAGCAAGAAAATCATTGCTGAAATACAAATGACCAACAATAGAATGTTTCCTCTCAAGATCAACACTAACTTGAAGGGAAAAGGAAAAAGCATAGCAGCTGTAACACAAGAAGCCTTTCAGAAGGAAGCTAAAGATGAAAATTGGTTATGGCACTTGAGATTTGGACATCTCAATTTCAGAGGATTAAATTTGCTGTATAGAAAAGGAATGGTAAGAGGTTTACCATTGATTGAGAAACCTGACAGCCTATGTGAAGGTTGCATCTTGGGAAAACAACACAGAGAAAATTTTCCATCAGGAAAAAGCATAAGGTCGAAAGCACCTTTGGAGATAATCCACTCAGATTTATGTGGGGCGATGCAGACAACATCTATTTCAGGCAGCAGTTACATGCTGAACTTTATAAATGATTTCACAAGAAAAGTGTGGGTTTATTTTCTGAAATATAAGAGTGAAGTCTTTCATAAATTTCGTCATTTTAAAGCTCTTGTAGAAAAACAGAGCAGATTGCACATTAAATTTCTCAGAACCGACAGAGGAGGAGAATACATATCAAAGGAGTTTCTGCATTTTTGCAGAGAGAACGGCATACACAAGCAATTTACCACCAGGTACATGCCACAACGGAGATAGATCATTTGAATGAAAGTCAAACCATAATGGAAATGGTGAGAAGCATGTTGAAGGAAAAACATTTTCCGAATGAGTATTAGGCAGAAGCAACAAACTGTGCTGCGTATATTTTGAATAGATGCCCCACAAAAGCTGTGATGAACAAAGTTCCAGAAGAAGCGTGGAGTGGCAGAAAACAGAGAGTCACCCACATGAGAGTTTTTGGATGTGTTGCATATGTACACATTCCAGACAAATTGAGAAAGAAGTTGGATAGTAAGGGGGAAAAGTGCATTTTCCTTGGATACTGTGAAGATTCCAAAGGATAAAAATTATATAACCCATCCACAAAGAAGTTTGTGATAAGCATAGATGTGAAATTCATTGAAGAGGAAGCATGGGATGGAAGCATTGATAAAACAGTCAATTTTAAAAGCTGTTTGTCTCATGATGAAGATGAGGAAGATGTAGTTGAAATTAACAACTCATCCGTAGCACAACCTCCATCCCAGCGCTGAGGACAGCAGGGATGCCTCAAGGCGGCCGTGAGAACACACCCTTGAAGAAGCGTGGTTCACCGGCACACACGGTGAGTGAGTGCTTCATCCTGTACTTGTCCCCTTGAAAGTGAAAGAGGAACAAAGTTCGGAAATTGATAGAGAAATCTATGAGCAAGGAGAAGCAGATGAAGGTATGAACTCCTTATTTGCTTTGTACTGTCAAGTTGATGATCCTATTCATTTTGAAGATGCTATTAAAGATAGAAAATGGATAGAAGCTATGGATGATGAAATTAAAGCCATAGAGAAGAATAGAACATGGGAGCTGGTTGATCTCCGAGAAGGAAAGGAAGTCATTGGAGTTAAATGGGTATACAAGACCAAAAGAAATGCTGAAGGAAAAATAGAAAGACACAAGGCCAGACTTGTTGTCAAAGGATATAAGCAGAAGCAAGGGATTGATTATGAAGAAACTTTTGCACCAGTTGCAAAAATGGAGACGGTAAGAGCAGTGTTGTCCATAGCAGCACAAAACAAATGGAAAGTATATCAAATGGATGTAAAATCCGCATTTTTAAATGGAGTTTTAATGGAAGAGGTGTATGTGGAACAACCTCTTGGATATGAGAAGAAAGACCAAGAGCATAAGGTCTGTAAATTGAAGAAAGCTCTTTATGGGCTGAAACAAGCACGAAGAGCGTGGTACAGCAGAATAGATTCTTATCTATTGGAGAATGGATTTGAAAAGTGTGAGGGAGAACCCACCCTCTACATCAAAGAAAAGGATGGTAAAATGCTCATTGTTGTTTTATATGTTGATGATCTAATTTTTACAGGTAATGATGATTACCTTATTGAAAATTTTAAAACAGTCATGAAAGATGAATTTGAAATGACTAACATGGGTTTGTTGAGATACTTCTTAGAAATAGAAGTAGAACAAAATGAGAAAGGGATTTTTATATCTCAAGCAACGTATGTGAATCAAGTTTTAGAAAGATTTAATGTGCAGGAGTGCAAAGCTGCAATTACTCCCACAGTAATGGGATTGAAGTTGAGTAAAGATGACAGTAGCAAAGATTTTGATCCAAGTTTGTATAAAAGCATAGTTGGCAGCCTCATGTATTTGACTGCAACTAGGCCGGATATTATGCATGTTGTTAGCTTAATTTTCAGATTTATGGAGAAGCCAAAAGAAGCACATTGGCAGGCAGCAAAAAGAATTCTGAGGTATGTGAAAGGAACTAAAAGATTTGGTATTTTATATACTGCTTCAGAAAATTCAGAGTTAGTTGGATACACTGACAGTGATTGGGCTGGAAGTGTAGATGATCGGAAGAGCACTTCCGGTTATCATTTTTTTGATATAGTTCGAGCCATTTCGACCTAAAAACAGCCGGTGTAGCATTGAATAATTAGAATGAGTATCGCCTTCAATGCGGTCAAAGTTTGGATGAGAAGAATGCTAAGAAGTTTGTGCCAAGAACAGGTAAAAGGGACAGTGATTTATTGTGACAATAGCTCAGCTATTGCATTGTCAAAGAATTCTGTGTTTCATAAGAGAACGAAGCACATAGACACAAATTTTCACTATATCAGAGAATTGGTGAACAATGGAGAAATTGTTTTACAGCATTGTAAAACAGAAGAGCAATATGCAGATATTTTAACTAAACCATTGGGACAGAAGACATTTGAATTTTTAAGGAAATGTTTGGGTATTATTGATAACCCAGCAGCTGACTTTAAGGGGGAGTGTTGAAATATTAAAGTCACCTGCCAACCTTGGGCAGTGAAGAAGATAAAGAGTACAAAGGCAACACAGCAGAGCTTTGAGTGCACAGCACTCTGTATTAAAGAGGAATGGAGAACCGTAAGGAGAAGAATTAAATTTGTGATGGGCCCCAGCCACAAATTACAGAGGAAATTAATTTGGATTATGGGGGAATTTATTTTTGCAGGTGGAATGGAGATTTCACGTAGATCTGAACCACAGAGGAGCAGTTTTATTTAAAACTGTCATTTCGGGCGTTTAAGCCCTCAAAAACCAAGTTTTTAAGCAGTGTCTTGTTGATGGAAGAGTTCCGCAAGGGGAACGGTTTAATACATTCAAACATTATATAATCGCTTCCCACAGCAGCGGAGGCCCATGGGTCCACTTGACCACGTGGCGATGTTTCAATGGAATCGCATGAGCGCAATCGCAAGGTTCAATTGGAGGTTCTTTGTTTTATGCTCTGATCGAAGGCTGGACCCGATCCAGTTATAAGCCATAGTTTAATGCACAATCGCATCCGATTGTTCAATCGCAATCGAAAGGTTTCATGTGTTGGGACCGATTGCACTTTTTTGAAGTGGTGGACCTGATGGAATTATTATGGCACAGTTTGTTATTTGAATCGCGTCCGGGTTCTTAATCGCAATCGGAACTTTCTGATTGATTGCATGCTTTTGTAATATGTTGCGATTGGAGTGGCGGACCCTATCCATATTATAGGCTGGAGTTTAATAGACTCATCGCATCCATTTCCATATCGGCAATTAGAACATTTTTGAATGAAGCCCGATCACACTTGTTTGAAGTTCGGACCCGATTGCTCTATAAGCTATGTTTTATATGGTCATCGCATCCGGTTGGTCAATCGCAATCAGAACTTTTTGTTTGTGCGCTAGTTTGTTTAAAGCGCGGACCCGATGGGGTTATGTATTTCTTTTAATAGTTTTATTTTTTTAATATGGTTTTATGTAATATCTAATATATGTGTGGCATATAAAAGAAAAAGGCTTGTGTGCCTGCACGTATCGTATTGTTTTGTTTTCGCACAGCAGCGCGAAAGAAAATTACACAACAGTGTGTTGACTATATGAAGACAGAGTATTGTTTTTGAGAGAATAGTGAATATTTTATGAGCACTGCGTCTCTAGCAGTCTTGGTAGTATTGACCTTTTGTAATAGTTTTTTTTGGGTTTTGTTAATGAAACAAAAGAAAGCATTTTCATGCCATCTTTGTCTGCAAGTAAATTTTTTTTTTTAAACTTCTTTGTGTTGAAGAGGAGAGATCATTCTCTCCACTGTTTGTTTGGAATTTTCAATATTCCAACATTGAAATGGGTTTTCTTGAGACTTTTAATTCAAGAAACAAAAAACGAAGAGGCAGAAACTTACCTTGCGCGTCGAGAGAAAAATTAGGTTTCTTGAGGATCTTGTTTACAACAAATGAACAGGGTTTCCTGTGAGACCTTGCAGGTTGATTTTAGTAGTACCTGACACATACAATAGTTGATTAAAAGAAGGCGAAAACCTTAAAAGAAAGAAATTAAAAGAATGCCCAAACCTTATCAATCAAATCTTTTAATAATATGATTAAACTAATCTCATAAAACTATACATCAATGGAAAAGAAGAACAAAGATCATGTTTGTGTGCCATAACATTCGTTAGAAATTGATCATAAAAATACGCAATATCAATGTATACTCCACAGTTTGCCTCCGCAAATTCTGCACAATATGCAATATGGATGGTGCTTTTCCCCCGCAAATTACCAATGCAAGCATCATAGCCTGCATTACAGAGGATTAATGGAACATGGGGGCTTCGTGGGCTATGCTCCATTCGTCCAGATTCTTTCCAGTGGTCTCGAAAAAAATCTTGAACATGAGGATTCTTTCTGGTGGTCTCGAAACAAATCTTGAACACCGGGATTCTTTCCAGTGGTCTTGAAGCGTTGCATCCAAGGAAATCCAAATTCTTAAAGCACTTTTTTATTTATGAAAAGAAAAAATGAAATGTGCAGGTGGAAATCTCACCATCGAGGCAGAACGTGGTGGAAGGAATATTGGAGAAAATGTCCAAGGTGGGAGGAATATTGAAGAAAATGGCGGAGATTCAGAAAGGTTATTGGTTTGATCTTGTCCAATAGGGCAACAATATTGGATTCAGGAACAACCTCTTAGCAAAAAAAAATTACCAAAGAAACCTACATGTAAAAATTAAAAATCCAGGAATACCCAAACCTAGCTGTAAGAATCTAGAAAGACCTCCAAACCTATATGTAATTTACTGAAATGAATGTAAACAAAACCTAGCATCCTGGTCCACTGGGAGCCATAAATGTGGCGAGTGCCTCCTCCTCCCCGCATCGAAGGGCATCATCGTAATTCCATTCACTCCATTCACTCAGGTACCGTCATTCTCGTCATTGATCTTGAACTTGTGAACATCATAATCAAAATCCTCATTATATAGCTTTTTTTTCAAAATCCTCATTATATAGCTTTTTTAATCAACGGCTAATTTTTTAGTGGCCCTGCCACGTCCTCCCTACCCTATCCATTTGGAGGGAAGTGCGTTGTCATTTTTTTTTAGCGTAGGGATCGCACCACATCATTATATATGTTTGGATTATTTTCAATATTAAAAGGAATATGACAGTCTATTTTCTAATATTCAAATATCACAAAATTTGTTAATAAGTATAATAATTTTAACAAGAAAATAGATATAAATATGCCATGGGTTTTTCTAATATTCAAATATCATGAAATTCCTTAATAAGTACAATAATTTTAACAAGAAAATAGATATAAATATTCGATGTTTTTTTTTCATTGGTGTTTTATAAGGAAATCCAAGGAGGCTTAAAATCCAAGGGAGGCTTAAGAGAACTAATATATATTACAATATTTATTTTAAAGCTAGATCTAGTGAAGAAAGAAATATCTTAACCCAATTACAAATGTTTGGAGAACTCAATGCTAATTATCAAATGGATCTGTGAAGAAATTGCTGAGAATTTTTCCTTACCAACCCTTCAATAATAAATTTTTGTATCTACATACCTCTTTTACATATACTTATATAACTCACATTTATAAGAATATAAATAATGTTGTATATGGATTTGAAATTGGATTGAAGAAAAGTACCTACATTATCTGAATAATCTAGAATCAACACATTTAAAAAAAACAAAAAACCATAAACCGTGGACCCCAACTTCAGCAATTTCATTGTTAGATTTTTTAGTGTTAATGTCATAAAATGCTGTAATGGTAAAGGATGAATAGAGCAACTGTGATTTCTGGCATTTTGATTGTCATTTTCCTCCACAAAACTTGACATGCAAATAATACATGACCGTTTCTCTCCTCATTCCTACATTGAAAATGAACAACCTGTAAATAAGAAAGGTCGAGGTATGAGCTGAGTTGCAACATGAAAAACCCTATTTGATTGGCTACGAATCCAGAAAACTCTCCACCATCGAGAAATTGCACCTACAATGAAAATAAATTCATCATATAGGGCAGAGAGAATTTCAACCTAACCGCCATGAAGAGAGACACAGAAAAAAAAAAAAAAAAACTGAACTGAGATATCGAATCTCTTACATAGAATCTCGTCCATTGTGATTCAAACACGCTGAACCCTATATATGCAACAACTATAATGATTAGCATAAAAATATCAAGGAAGAAGAAGTTTAATATATAGTAACACTATTTAGGAAAACTTTGTGTTACCTACTAGTTGGAAAACACACCAAGGTATGAGCCGAGTTGCAACAAGAAAAACCTTATTTCATTGGCTACGAATCCACAAAACTCTCCACCCTCGAGAAATTGACTGTTTCTCTCCTCCATCTTCTTCACTTATCTCATCATCTTCAAGAAACCCTGAATGATTGTCATCATTTGTCTCCTCTTCAACCATCCCTACATGAATCATGCTTTCTTCTTCACTTATTTCATCCTCATGATTGTCATCATTTTTCTCCCAATCATCTGTCATAGAAATTGGTAAGGGACGCCTGAGTTCATCCATCATTTCGTGCCCCAACTGAAAACCCTATTGCTGCCGGCAACTCTCCAAATCCCGACGCGATCTGTTTGAAATTCCCTACAGTATGTTCTGCATCAACGCCTGTATCGAGCTCATCCTTCCATATTGAAATGGGTAAAACCCTACCTTAAACTCAATTCAATTTACTTACAAAAGAGTGATAATAGCGATGGGATGGAGAAGCCGATTCAGAAATGTTGATAATTTATTTTTAATATATATATATAATTTTAAATTATTGTTTAAATAAAAATATTTTTTTTCAATATATTTGTAACATGGAAATTATATTATTGATACAATTGAGTACAAAAAGTTACAAACTATTATCTCATCGTTGGAAACACTCACAGAACCAAATGCCGTGATTCCACATATAGAGTTATACAATATATCCACCTTTTTCTTTAGATTTTTTGTCTTTGTAATCCCCCCTATTTAGAATGACATGTGTTATTTTAAAAACCTAAAAATTGTAAATCGTCATTATCATATCGCCATGTTCCATTTATATGACAATATACCTCTACCTTAAATTTCTTTTTAGGTTTTTTCTGTAGTGTTTTGTATTTATGTTGTAAGCCTAAAAAGGTTGCACTTTCTTCTTGCCAATGCTAATAAAGTGGCCATAATTCCCTAACCTTAGGGTTTCTCCTATCCATACGAATTATAATATGTCATTAAAAATATGGTACCATAGATACAAGCATAATATCATCGATTAAAAATCCATGCTCACAACAATTCTAAACACTTTCTTGATAATTATACCTTTAGAAAAATATATGTTTTAACTTAGGGAAATTCAATGTGAAAATATAAATTAATTATAAATCTTGTGTCATTTTTTTATAGCGCACCTCCAGTTTTGTAATGACATCAACTCTAGAAATTCACGACATTCACCAAAGGTTTGGAAATTCAAGGGTGGTCTAAAGATCATGAAATATAATATACTTTTAACATAGAAAAATTGAGGTTAATCATCGTGCATGTCTCCTATCATAACCTATCCTAACATAACCTAGCCTAACATTCCCTAGCCTAGCCTAGCCTAGCCTATCCTAACTCACCCTAGCTTAACATAGCCTATCCTAACCTAACCTAACCTAACCTAACCTACCCTAGCCAAACCTAACCTAACCTAACCTAACCTAACGTAACATAGCCTAGCCTACCCTAGCCTAACATAGCCTACCCTATCCTACCCTAGCCTAAATTACCCTAACCTATCCTAACCTAGGCTAGCCTAACCTACACTAACTTAGGCTAACCTAACCTAACCTAGCCTAGCGTAACCTATCCTAACCTAGGGAGCCTAGCCTAACCTATCCTATTCTAGCCTAACGTAGCCTAGCCTAACGTAGCCTAGCCTAGCCTAGCCTAACCTAGCCTAACGTAGCCTAGCCTAGACTAGCCTAACCTAGCCTAGCCTACCCTAGCCTAACCTACCCTAGCCTAACCTAGCCTAACCTACCCTAGCATAACTTGGACTAACCTAGCCTAACCTAATTTGGCCTAACCTAGCCTAGCCTAACGTAGCCTAGCCTAACCTACCCTAGCCTAGACTAGCCTAGCCTAGCCTACCCTAACCTACCCTACCCTACTCTAGCCTACCTGACCTACCCTAACGTAACCTAACCTAACCTAGCCTAACCTAGCCTAGCCTAACCTTTCCTAGCCTACCCTAGCCTACTTTAACCTAACCTAGCCTACCCTATCTTACAGTATCCTAACCTAGACTAGCCTAGCCTAACCTAGCCTAGCCTAACCTAGACTAGCCTAGCCTAACCTACCCTAGCCTAGCCTAGCCTAGCCTAGCTTAGCCTAGCCTAGCCTAGCTTAGCCTATCCTAGCCTAGCCTATCCTAGCCTAGCCTAGCCTAGCTTATTCTAGCCTAGCCTAGCCTAACCTAACCTAACCTAACCTAGCTTACACTAACGTAGCCTAGCCTAGCCTAGCCTAGCCTAACCTAACCTAGCCTACCCTAGCCTATCCTAGCCTACCCTACCCTACTCTAGCCTACCTAACGTAACCTAACCTAACCTAACCTAGCTTAGCCTATCCTAGCCTAACCTAACCAAACCTCACCTGACCTAGCCTACCTTAACCTAACCTAACCTAGCCTAGCATAGCCTAAACTAACCTACCCTAACGTAACCTAGCATAAAATAGCCTAGCCTAACCTAACCTATTCTGGCCAAGCCTAGCCTAGCCTAGCCTAGGCTAATCTAACCTAGCCTAGCCTAGCCTAACCTACCCTAGCTTAACCTAGCCTAGCCTAGCCTAGCCTAGCCTTGCCTAGCCTAGCCTAGCCTAGCCTAGCTTATCCTAGCCTATCCTAGCATATTCTAGCCTAGCCTAGCCTAGCCTAGCCTAGCTTAGCCTAACCTAAGTTAACCTAACCAAACGTAACCTCAACCTAGCCTAGCCTAGCCTGGCTTAACCTAACCTACCCTAGCCTAACCTATCCTAGCCTAGCCTTTTGTAGCCTAACCTAAGCTAGCCTACCCTAGCCTAACCTAACCTAGCCTAACCTAGCCTGCCCTAACCTAGCCTAACTAGCCTAGCCTAGCCTAGCCTAACCTAGCCTAACCTAGCCTAGCCTAACCTAGCCTAGCCTAGCCTAACCTAGCCTAGCCTAGCCTAGCCTACTCTTACCTAAACTAGCCTAAACTACCCTAGCCTACCTACCCTTCCCTAGCTTAGCCTAACATAACCTAGCCTAACCTAACCTAACCTAGCCTAACCTAACTCACCCTAGCCTAACCTATCCTAGCGTACCATAACCTAGCCTAGCCTAGCCTACCTATCCTAACCTATCCTAGTCTATCCTAGGCTAGCCTAACCTAGCATAACCCTAGCCTAGCCTAGCCTAGCCTACCCTACCCTAGCTTATCCTAGCCTATCTTCGCCTATTCTAGCCTAGCCTAGCCTAGCCTAACCTAGCTTAGCCTAACCTAACTTAACCTAACCTAACCTAACCTTACCCTAGCTTATCCTAGCCTAGCCTACCCTAGCCTAGCCTAGCCTAGCCTACCCTAGCCTAGCCTAGCTTATCCTAGCCTATCCTAGCCTATTCTAGCCTAGCCTAGCCTACCCTAGCCTAACCTAACCTAGCTTAGCCTAACCTAGCTAACCTATCCTAACCTAACCTTATCCTAACTTACCCTAGACTAGCCTAGCCTAGCCTAACCTAGCCTAGCCTTACCTTATAGAGCCTAACCTACCGTTCACTAGCCTAGCCTAACCTAACCTAACCTAACCTAACCTAGCCTAGTCTCGCCTAGCCTAGCCTAGCCTAGCCTAGTCGATCCTAGCCTGCCCTAGCTTACCCTAGCCTAGCCTAACCTAACCTAGCCTATCCCAGCCTAACCTAGCCTAGCCTAGCTTAACCCTAACATTACTTGACCTAGCCTAACTTAACCTAACCTAACCTAACCTAGCCTAGGCTACCCTAGCCTAGCCTAACCCTAGCCTAGCCTAGCCTAGCCTAGCTTATCCTAGCCTTTCCTAGCTTATTCTAGCCTAGCCTAGCTTAGCCTAGCTTAGCCTAACCTAACCTTAACCTAACCTAACCTACCCTAACCTATCCTAGCCTAGCCTAGCCTTCCCCAGTCTAGCCTAACCTACCCTAGCCTAACCTAGCCTAGCCTAAGCTAACGTAGCCTATTCTAGCCTAGGCTAGCTTATCCTAACCTAGCCTAGCCTAGCCTACCCTAACCTAGCCTAGCGTAACCTAACCTATCTTAACCTAGCCTAGCCTACCCTAGCCTACTCTAGCCTACCTAACCTAGCGTAGCCTAGCCTACTCTAGCCTACTTAACCTACACTAACCTAACCTAACCTAACCTAGCTTAACCTAACCTAACCTATCGTTTCCTACCTTACCCTACCTTACCCTACCCTAGCCTAGCCTAGCCTAACCTAACCTAGCCTAACCTAACCTAACCTAATGTAACCTAGCCTAGCCTAACCTAACCTAACCTAATGTAACCTAGCCTAGCCTATCCTAGCCTAACCTACCCTACCCTACCCTAGCGTAACCTAACCTACCCTACCCTAGCCTACCCTAGCCTATCCTATCCTATCATAGCCCATCCTAGCCTAGCCTAGCCTAGCCTATTCTACCCTAGCCTAGCTTCTCCTAACCTAACCTAACCTAACCTAGCTTACCGTAACCTAGTTTAGCCTAGCCTACCCTAACCTATCCTAGCCTAGCCGAACCTAACCTAACCTAACCTAGTCTACCCTAGTGTAGTCTTACCTAGCCTAGCCTAGCCTATCCTAACTTGACCTAGCTTAGATTAACCCACTCTGTGCTAGGCTATAGTATCCTAGCCTAACCTATCCTATCCTAGCCTATCTTATCCTATCCTAGCCTAGACTAGCCTAAGCTACCCTAAGTTACCCTAGCTTGACGTAGCCTAGTCTAACCTAGCATAGCCTAGTCTAACCTAGCTTACTCTAGCCTACCCTAGCCTAACCTACTCTTACCTAGCCTATCCTAGTCTAGTCTAGCCTATCCTAAGCTACTCTAGCCTATTCTAGCCTAACCTAGCCTACTCTACCTTACCTTAGTGTATTCTTGAGTAGCCTAGGGTAGGCTACTCAAGCTTAAGGTACTTTACTCTATATTAGAATATTAATGAAGAAATCATTCAAAAAAGAAAATAAATTAAAAGATATTAATAAAAGTTTAAATATAAGAAAAATTCTTTAAAATAAAATGAATGTATGAAAATAGAATTTAAAATATATTGAATTCAACCATAGTAATAATGTAAAAACAAAATCTAGCATGATTTACAAGATATAAATGAAAATTTATATTTAAATGAAAAACATATTGGTAAAACATAAAAACATAATTGAAGAAATCATTTTGAGAAATCCAATAATCTCATCTAAATTATTAGAAAAAATACATTTTTATTGGAAAAGGTCATCCAAAAATGATATTAAGAGCCACATGTTAAGTCAACTAATATTTTTAATTAAAAAAAAAAACCTACAAAACCATAAAGCAAATCATCCAAAATTGATTTTAAGAACCACATGTTAAGTCAACTAATATTTTTAATTGAAAAAAAAAAAACCCAGAAAACTATAAAGCAAATCAACCAATACTTGTGGTTTGACTTGATAGTTGTTAGAAGGCTGGAAAAAAATAATTTATAAATAAAATGGAATTATTTAGATGCACTAAGGGAATTCTCCAATTTCCTTATTTTCTTTACCTATTTGACCCAATTTCCAATCCAATTCAACTGGAAAAAACTCACAAAACTATAAGGCTAACCAACCAATATTTGTGGTTTGACTTTCTGGTTATTAAAAAGATCTGAAAAACTAATTTATAAATAAAAATGGAATTATTTAGAATTCTCCAATTTACTTATTTCCTTCTGCAATTTGACCTAATTTCCAATTCAATTTAGTATGGTGCAACTGTTCAATTTGCTTAATAGATGAAAATATCTAATTATTATATAGATTCATTTGTAAAATTTGAAAAACAATGTTTATTATTTTACTAATTTATAAATACTCTAAATATTTTTACTTAAAAAGAAATTAAAAGCAAACTAATATTCAAATTAGATATCATTTATATAATCAAAATTCTTAAAGCATACTTCAAAAACTATCAAAGAAAAATTTAGTATGCCCAGACATTTGATTAGATACTTGATATTCAATATTCAAGTTGAATATAATCCATAGAATAAAAATCCTCAAAACATACCGTAAAAAACATCAAAGAAAATTCAGTATAACTAGAGATTTGATTGATATTTGATAGATCAAACAAAGAAATATCGAAATTACAGCCGAGAAATGAGAGACAAAGAGATTGCACCAACCGATATGAATTAATAAGAAACTATGGCATCTATGATACCCCAGGACAGAAGGAAAATGGAATAATAAAACTAAGAGGAGTAGACTGGTTTTTGTTTTAAGAGTAAACCCAGAAAAAACAGTTGTAATCCAAAAAAAATAAGTGATATTACAAACAAGTATTAATTTGAAAATTATAGAACCACCAAAAAATGAAAAATGAAAAAAAATAAAGACCCATCTATAATTCTTTGAAATGGGTTTCCTTGAGACTTTTAATTCAAGAAACACAAAACGAAGAGGCGGAAACTTACCTTGCGCGTCTAGAGCAAAATTAGGTTTCTTGAGGATCTTGTTTACAACCAATGAACAGGGTTTCCTGTGAGACCTTGCAGGTTGATTTTAGTAGTACCTGACACATAGAACAGTTGATTAAAAGAAGGCGCAAACCTTGAAAGAAAGGAATTAAAATAAGGCCCAAACCTTATCAATAAAATCTTTTAATAATATGATTAAACTAATCTCATTAAAATATACATCAATGGAAAAAAAGAATAGAGATCATGTTTATGTGCCATAATATTCCTTAGAAATTGATCATAAAAATACGCAATATCAATGTATACTGCACAGTTTGCCTCCGCAAATTCTGTACAATATGCAATATGGATGGTGCTTTGCCCCCGCAAATTCCCAATGCAAGCATCACAGCCTGCATTCCAGAGGAGTAATGGAACATGGGGCCTTCGTGGGCTGCGCTCCATTCGTCCAGATTCTTTCCAGTGGTCTCAAAAATAATCTTGAACACGGGGATTCTTTCTGGTGGTCTCGAAACAAATCTTGAACACCAGGATTCTTTCCGGTGGTCTCGAAGCGTTGCAGCCAATGAAATCCAAATTCTTAGAGCACTTTTTGATTTACGAAAAGAAAAAATGAAAGTGCAGGTGGAAATCTCACCATCGAGGCAGAACGTGGTGGAAGCAATATTGGAGAAAATGTCCAAGGTGGGAGGAATATTGAAGAAAATGGCGAAGATTCAGAAAGGTTATTGGTTTGATCTTGTCTAGCAGGGCAACAAGATTGGATTCAAGAACAACCTGTTAACAAAAAAAAATTACCAAAGAAACCTACATGTAAAAATTAAAAATCCAGGAATACCCAAACCTAGCTGTAAAAATCCAGAAAGACCTGCAAACCTATATGTAATTTACTGAAATAAATGTAAACCAAACCTAGCATCCTGGTCCGCTGGGAGCCATCAATGTGGCGAGTGCCTCCTCCTCTCCGCACCGAAGGGCATCATCGTAATTCCATTCACTCAGGTACCATCCTTCTCATCATTGAACTTGAACTTGTGAACATCATAATCAAAATCCTCATTATATAGCTTTCTTTCAAAATCCTCATTATATAGCTTTTTTAATCAACGGCTAATTTGTTAGTGGCCCTGCCACGTCCTCCCTACCCTAGCCATTTGGAGGGAAGTGCGCTGTAATTTTTTTTTAGCGTAGGGATCGCACCACATCATTATATCTGTTTGGATTATTTTCAATATTAAAAGGAATATGACATTCTATTTTCTAATATTTAAATATCACAAAATTTCTTAATAAGTATAATAATTTTAACAAGAAAATAGATATAAATATGCCATGGGTTTTTCTAATATTCAAATATCACGAAATTCCTTAATAAGCACAATAATTTTAAAAATAAAATAGATATAAATATTTGATGGTTTTTTTTCATTGGTGTTTTATAAGGAAATCCAAGGAGGCTTAAAATCCAAGGGAGGCTTAAGAGAACTAATATAGATTACAAAATTTCTTTTAAAGCTTGATCTAGTGAAGAAAGAAATATCTTAACCCAATTACAAATGTTTGGAAAACTCAATGCTAATTATCAAATGGATTTGTGAAGAAATTGCTGAGAATTTTTCCTTACCAACCCTTCAATAATAAATATTTGTATCTACATACCTCTTTTACATATACTTCTATAACTCACATTTATAAGACTACAAATAATTTTGTATATGGATTTGAAATTGGATTGAAGCAAAGTACCTACATTATCTCAATAATATAGAATCAACACATTTAAAAAAGTCATAAAATGTTGTAATGGTAAAGCATGCACATAGCGATTGCGATTTCTGGCATTTTGATTGTCATTTTCCTCCACAAAACTTGACATGCAAATAATACATGACCGTTTCTCTCCTCCTTCCTACATTGAAAATGAAGAACCTGTAAATAAGAAAGGTCGAGGTATGAGCCGAGTTGCAACATGAAAAACCCTATTTCATTGGCTACGAATCCACAAAACTCTCCACCATCGAGAAATTGTACCTACAATGAAAAAAAATTCATCATATAGGGCAGAGAGAATTTCAAGCTAATCGCCATGAAGAGAGACACAGAAAAAAAAAAAAAAAAAAAAAAAACTGAACTAAGATATCGAATCTCTTACCTAGAATCTCATCCACTGTGATTCAAACACTCTGAATCCTATATATGCAACAACTATAATGATTAGCATAAAAATATCAAGGAAGAAGAAGTTTAATATACAGTAACACTATCTAGGAAAACTTTGTGTTACCTACTAGTTGGAAAACACACCAGGGTATGAGCTGAGTTGCAACAAGAAAAACCCTATTTCATTGGCTAAGAATCCACAAAACTCTCCACCATCGAGAAATTGACTGTTTCTCTCCTCCTCCTTCTTCATCTATTTCGATTGGTTCACACCAACACTCCAATATTTATGCCCTTAATTCTTCTTCACTTATCTCATCATCTTCAAGAAACCCTGAACGATATCATTTGTCTCCTCTTCAGCAATCCCTACATGAATCACGCTTTCTTCTTCACTTATTTCATCCTCATGATTGTCATCATTTTTCTCCCAATCATCTCTCATCGCAATTGGTAAGGGACGCATGAGTTCATCCATCATTTCGTGCCCCAACTGCAAACCCTGTTGGTGCCGGCAACTCTCCAAATCTCGGCGTGATCTGTTCGGCGTTCCCTACACTATGTTCTGCATCAACACCTGTATCGAGCTCGTCGTTCCATATTGAAATGGGTAAAACCATACCTTAAACTCAATTCAATTTACTTACAAAAGAGTGATAATAGCGATGGGATGGAGAATGTCGATTTATAAATGTTGATAATCTATATATATATATATATATATATATATATATATATATATATATATAATTTTAAATTATTGTTTAAATAAAAATAATAATAATATTAAATTGATATAATTTTAAGGAATGGTCTCAATATTGAATTGTGTTATTTAAATTTAATTTTTCACTCAATATATGATTTTTGCATAAATTAGATAAGAAAAATAAATTCCAAAACTTTTCAAAAAATAGCTTTAAATATAACTGGACATTTTAAATGTAAGTTTTAAGTGAATTTATTTGATTGGTTTTATTAAGGTCAAAGTCCTTTGACTATGGATTAGTTTGTAGAGTTTTTGTGACTTTAACTAATGTTTTAGAAAATGATGAATATTTGCACTTATTGTAGATTAAAAATTATTTCCCTAATTTTTGTAAATCTTATTTCTAATTTTCCATTTGTTGAACAAATCTAGATGTGACATTAATTTAATTGTTTGTGAGCACCTAACAAATAATTTTAAAATAGGAAAAAGACTATTTTTTGTAAATGGCCATTCTGTTAGTGATTGGTTTGACACTAACACTCACATTAACATTGTTGTGCATTACATTGCTAGTACATTTCCTAGTTCCTTTACTTAAAGGAGGGAGAGGAGAGGAGAGGAGGGGGAGGGGAGGGGGGGGTTGGGAAGGGCAGGGGGTGTTTGTAGTCATGGCTATCTATCCCTTGGTTATGTTATCTCATTTGAATCTTTTTAGTTCTAATTTCATTTTGAACTTTTACACTTTAAGTTGTGCAGAACAACAAGTGTACGGAACTAATGATGGGTGCATTAGAAGAGGTGTTGTGTATAGGAGAAAAAGTATGAACACAAATTTTCCTTTCAACACACGCAATTATTTTAATTTTAATGAGAAACTTTGGATCGTGGTTTCTTATAGTTGTTCTACAAATGAATATTTGATCTACATCTTTCTTATGATATCATGTTCATCCTTGTGATCTAATATCATTTTCATCATATAAGGCAATGGAAAGGAAAAGAAAGAAAAAGGCACAAATAATTGAGAAATCAAATTTTGTTGTGATACTTAACATGGTAAATACTTTTCTTATACTAATTTTGTATTCCTAATTAAAGGAATTGCAATATATTTGTAACATGGAAATTATATTATTGAGAAGCATGGAACATAAAATATTGATACAATAGAGTAAAAAAAATTACAAACTATTATCTCATCGTTGGAAACACTCACAGAACCAAATGTCGTGATTCCACATACAGAGTTATACAATATATCCACCTTTTTCTTTAGATTTTTTGTCTTTGTAATCCCCCCTATTTATAATGACATGTGTTATTTTAAAAACCTAAAAATTGTAAATCATCATTATCATATCACCATGTTCCATTTATATGACAATATACCTCTACCTTAAATTTCTTTTTAGGTTTTTCCTGTAGTGTTTTGTATTTATGTTGTAAGCCTGAAAATGTTGCACTTTCTCCTTGCCAATGCTAATAAAGTGGCCCTAATTCCCTAACCTTAGGGTTTCTCCCGTCCATACGAATTATAATATGTCATGAAAAATATGGTACCATAGATACAAGCATAATATCATCGATTAAAAATCCATGCTCGCAACAATTCTAAACACTTTCTTCATAATTATACCTTTATAAAAATAAATGTTTTAACTTAGGGAAATTCAATTTGAAAATGTAAATTAAATATTAATCTTGTGTCATTTTTTATAGCGCACCTCCAGTTTTGTAATGACATCAACTCTAGAAATTCACGACATCCACCAAAGGTTTGGAAATTCAAGGGTGGTCCAAATATCATGAAATATAATATAGTTTTAACATAGAAAAATTGAGGTTAATCATCGTGCATGTCTCCTATCCTAACCTATCCTAACCTAACCTAGCCTAACATTCCCAAGCCTAGCCTATCCTAGCCTATCCTAACTCACCCTAGCTTAACGTAGCCTATCCTACCCTACCCTAACCTAACCTAACCTACGCTAGCCTAACCTAACCTAACCTAACATAGCCTAGCCTAACCTAGCATAGGCTAGCCTAGCCTACCCTAGCCTTACATAGCCTACCCTATCCTACCCTAGCCTAAATTAGCCTAACCTATCCTAACCTAGGCTAGCCTAACTTACCCTAACTTAGGCTAACCTAACCTAACCTAGCCTAGCCTAACCTATCCTAACCTAGGGAGCCTAGCCTAACCTATCCTATTGTAGCCTAACCTAGCCTAGCCTAACGTAGCCTAGCCTAGCCTAGCCTAACCTAGCCTAACATAGCATAGCCTAGACTAGCCTAACCTTGCTTAGCCTACCCTAGCCTAGCCTACCCTAGCCTAACCTGCCCTAGCCTAACCTAGCCTAACCTACCCTAGCATAACCTAGACTAACCTAGCCTAACCTAACCTAGCCTAACCTAGCCTAGCCTAACCTAGCCTAGCCTAACCTAGCCTAGCCTAACCTACCCTAGCCTAGACTAGCCTAGCATAGCCTAGCCTAGCCTAACCTACCCTACCCTACTCTAGCCTACCGAACCTACCCTAACATAACCTAACCTAACCTAGCCTAACCTAGCCTAACCTAACCTTTCCTAGCCTACCCTAGCCTACTTTAACCTAACCTAGACTACCCTACCTTACACTATCCTAACCTAGACTAGCGTAGCCTAACCTAGCCTAGCCTACCTAACCTACCCTAGCCTAGCCTAGCCTAGCCTAGCTTAGCCAATCCTAGCCTAGCCTATCCTGGCCTAGTCTAGCCTAGCCTAGCTTATTCTAGCCTAGCGTAGCCTAGCCTAACCTAACCTAACCTAGCTTACACTAACGTAGCCTAGCCTACCCTAGCCTAACCTAGCCTACCCTAGCCTATCCTAGCCTACCCTACCCAACTCTAGCCTACCTAACCTAACCTAACCTAACCTAACCTACCTTAGCCTAACCTAGCCTAACCTAACCTAACCTCACATGACCTAGCCTAACTTAACCTAACCTAACCTAGCCTAGCCTAACCTAACCTAGCCTAACGTAGGCTAAACTAACCTACCCTAACGTAACCTAGCATAAAATAGCCTAGCCTAGCCTAACCTACTCTAGCCTAGCCTAGCCTAGCCTAGCCTAGCCCACCCAACCCAGCCCAGCTCAGCTCAACTCACTTGTAAGTTGGGCTCAGCCCAGCTCAGCTCAGTTCATCCCTCGCCCAGCCTGGGCTCAGCCTCGCTCAGATTCTAGCCTAGCCTGGCCTAGCCTAGCTTAGCCTATCCTAACTTAACCTAACCAAACATATCCTCAACCTAGCCTAACCTAGCCTAGCCTAGCCTAGCTTAACCTAACCTACACTAGCCTAACCTATCCTAGCCTAACCTTTCTTAGCCTAACCTAAGATAGCCTACCCTAGCCTAACCTAACCTAGCATATCCTAGCCTGCCCTAACCTAGCCTAACTAGCCTACCCTAGCCTACCCTAGCCTAGCCTAACCTAAACTAGCCTAGCCTACCCTAACCTAGCCTAGCCTAGCCTAGCCTAGTCTTACCAAACCTAGCCTAAACTACCCTAGACTACCCTACCCTACCCTAGCTTAGCCTAACATAACCTAGCCTAACCTAACCTAACCTAGCCTAACCTAACTCACCCTAGCCTAACCTATCTTAGCGTACCCTAATCTAGCCTAGCCTAGCCTACCTATCCTAACCTAGCCTACCTATCCTAACCTAGCCTACACCTAGCCTAGCCTACCCTAGCCTACCCTAGCTTATCCTAGCCTAGTCTAGCCTAGCCTAGCTTAGCCTAACCTAACTTAACCTAACCTAACCTAACCTTAGCCTAGCTTAGCCTAGCCTAGCCTAGCCTACCCTAGCTTATCCTAGCCTATCCTAGCCTATTCTAGCCTAGCCTAGGCTAGCCTAGCCTAACCTAACCTAGCTCAGCCTAACCTAGCTAACCTATCCTAACCTAACCTTATCCTAACGTAGCCTAGCCTAGCCTAGCCTAACCTAGCCTAACGTAGCCTAGCCTAGACTAGCCTAACCTAGCCTAGCCTAGCCTAGCCTAGCCTAGCCTAGCCTAACCTGCCCTAGCCTAACCTAGCCTAACCTACCCTAGCATAACCTAGACTAACCTAGCCTAGCCTAACCTCGCCTAACCTAGCCTAGCCTAATGTAGCATAGCCTAACCTACCCTAGCCTAGACTAGCCTAGCCTAGCCTAGCCATCACTACAGCCTAGCCTAACCTAACCTAGCCTATCCCAACCTAACCTAGCCTAGCCTAGCTTACCCTAACCTTACTTGACCTAGCCTAACTTAACCTAACCTAACCTAGCCTAGCCTAGCCTAACCTAGCCTAACCTAACCCTAGCCTGCCCTAGCCTACCCTAGCTTATCCTAGCCTTTCGTAGCTTATTCTAGCCTAGCCTAGCCTAGCCTAGCTTAGCCTAGCTTAGCCTAAACTAACCTTAACCTAAACAAACCTACCCGAACCTATCCTAGCCTAGCCTAGCCTTCCCTAGTCTAGCCTAACCTACCCTAGCCTGGCCTAGCCTAGCCTAGCCTAAGCTAACGTAGCCTAGCCTGGCCTAGCCTAGCTTATCCTAACCTTGCCTAGCCTATCCTACCCTAAGCTAGCCTAGCCTAGCTTAACCTAGCCTAGCCTACCCTAGCCTACTCTAGCCTACCTAACCTAACGTAGCCTAGCCTACTGTAGCCTACTTAACCTACACTAACCTAACCTATCCTAACGTAGCTTAACCTAACCTAACCTAACCTAACCTAGCTTAACCTAACCTAACCTAGCCTAACCTAACCTATCCTATTCTAGCTCAGCTTCAGCCTAACCCAACATGGACGAACACAACCTAACCTAATGTATCCTAGCCTAACCTACCCTACCCTACCCTAGCCTAACCTAACCTACCCTACCCTAGCCTACCCTAGCCTATCCTATCCTATCCTAGCCTAGCCTAGCCTAGCCTCTTCTACCCTAGCCTAGCTTATCGTAACCTAACCTAACCTAACCTAACTTAACTTAGCTTACCATAACCTAGTTTAGCCTAGCCTACCCTAACCTATCCTAGCCTAGACGAACCTAACCTAACCTAACCTAGCCTACCCTAGTGTAGTCTTACCTAGCCTAGCCTAGCCTATGCTAACTTGAGCTAGCTTAGACTAACCCACTCTGTGCTAGGCGACTAACCCACTCTGTGCTAGGCTATAGTATCCTAGCCTAACCTATCCTATGCTAGCCTATCTTATCCTATCCTAGCCTAGACTAGCCTAAGCTACCCTAAGTTACCCTAGCTTGACCTAGCCTAGTCTAACCTCGCATAGCCTAGTCTAACCTAGCTTACTCTAGCCTACCCTAGCCTAACCTACTCTTACCTAGCCTATCCTAGTCTAGTCTAGTGTATCCTAAGCTACTCTAGCCTATTCTAGCCTAACCTAGCCTACTCTACCTTACCTTAGTGTATTCTTGAGTAGCCTAGGCTGGGCTACTCAAGCTTAAGGTACTTTACTCTATATTAGAATATTAATGAAGAAATCATTCAAAAAAGAAAATAAATTAAAAGATATTAATAAAAGTTTAAATATAAGAAAAATTCTTTAAAATAAAATGAATGTATGAAAATAGAATTTAAAATATATTGAATTTAACCATAGTAATAATGTAAAAACAAAATCTAACATGAGTTATAAGATATAAATGAAAATTTATTTTTAAATGAAAAACATATTGGTAAAACATAAAAACATAATTGAAGAAATAATTTTGAGAATCCAATAATCTCATCTAAATTATTAGAAAAAATACATTTTTATTGGAAAAGTTCATCCAAAAATGATATTAAGAGCCACATGTTAAGTCAACTAATATTGTTAATTGGAAAAAAAAACTTACAAAACCACGAAGCAAATCATCCAAAATTGATTTTAAGAACCACATGTTAAGTCAACTAATATTTTTAATTGAAAAAAAAAAACTCAGAAAACTATAAATCAAATCAACCAATACCTGTGGTTTGACTTGATAGTTGTTAGAAGCCTAGAAAAAAATAATTTATAAATAAAATGGAATTATTTAGATGCACTAAGGGAATTCTCCAATTTCCTTAATTTCGTTTCCTATTTGACCCAATTTCCAATCCAATTCAACTGAAAAAAAAATCACAAAACTATAAGGCTAACCAACCAATATTTGTGGTTTGACTTTCTGGTTATTAAAAAGATCTGAAAAACTAATTTATATATAAAAATGGAATTATTTAAAATTCTCCAATTTACTTATTTCCTTCTCCAATTTCACCTAATTTCCAATTCAATTTATTATGGTGCAACTATTCAATTTTCTTAATAGATGAAAATATCTAATTATTTTATAGATTCATTTGTAAAATTTGAAAAACAATGTTTATTATTTTACTAATCTATAAATATTCTAAGTATTTCTATTTAAAAAGAAATTAAAAGCAAACTAATATTCAAATTAGATATCATTTATATAATCAAAATTATTAAAGCATACTTCAAACAATATCAAAGAAGAATTTAGTATGCCCAAACATTTGATTTGATATTTGATATTCAATATTCAAGTTGAATATAATCCATAAAATCAAAATCCTCAAAACATACAGTAAAAAACATGAAAGAAACGAAGTATAAGCAGAGATTTGATTGATTATTTGATAGATCAAACAAAGAAATATCTAAATTACAACCGAGAAATGAGAGACAAAGAGATTGCACCAACTGATATGAATTAATAAGAAACTATGGCATCTGTGATACCCCATGACAGAAGGAAAATGGAATAATAAAACTAAGAGGAGTAGACTGGTTTTTGTTTTAAGAGTAAACCGAGAAAATATAGTTGTAATAAAAAAAAAATAAGTGATATTACAAAAAAGTATTAATTCGAAAATTATAGAACCACCAGAAAATGAAAAATGATAAAAAATAAAGACGCATCTATAATTCTTTGAAATGGGTTTGCTATGAGACTTTTAATTCAAGAAACACAAAACGAAGAGGATCTTGTTTACAACCAATGAACAGGGTTTCCTGTGAGACCTTGGAGGTTGATTTTAGTAGTACCTGACACATAGAATAGTTGATTAAAAGAAGGCGTAAGCCTTAAAAGAAAGCAATTAAAAGAAGGCCCAAACCTTATCAATCAAATCTTTTAATAATATGATTAAACTAATCTCATAAAATTATTGATCATGTTTGTGTGCCATAATATTCCTTAGAAATTGATCACAAAAATACGCAATATCAATGTATACTGCACAGTTTGCCTCTGCAAATTCTACACAATATGCAATATGGATGGTGCTTTGCCCCCGCAAATTCCCGCAAATTCCCAATGCAAGCATCACAGCCTGCATTCCAGAGGAGTAATGGAACATGGGGCCTTCGTGGGCTGCGCTCCATTCGTCCAGATTCTTTCCAGTGGTCTTGAAAAAAATATTAAACACGGAGATTCTTACTGGTGGTCTCGAAAGAAATCTTGAACACCGGGATTCTTTCCGGTGGTCTCGAAGCGTTGCAGCCAACGAAATCCAAATTCTTAGAGCACTTTTTGATTTATGAAAAGAAAAAATGAAAGTGCAGTTGGAAATATCACCATCGAGGCAGAACGTGGTGCAAGGAATATTGGAGAAAATGTCCAAGGTGGGAGGAATATTGAAGAAAATGGCAAAGATTCAGAAAGGTTATTGGTTCGATCTTGTCCATCAGGGCAATAAGATTGGATTCAAGAACAACCTGTTAACAAAAAAAAATTACCAATCCAAAAAAATCCAGGAAAATCCAAAAATTCCTACAAAACTATATGTAATTTACTGAAATGAATGTAAACCAAACCTAGCATCCTGGTCCGCTGGGAGCCATCAATGTGGCGAGTGCCTCCTCCTCCCCGCACTGAAGGGCATCATCTTAATTCCATTCACTCAGGTACCGTCCTTCTCGTCATTGAACTTGAACTTGTGAACATCATAATCAAAATCCTCATTATATAGCTTTTTTAATCAAAGACTAATTTGTTAGTGGCCCTGCCACGTCCTCCCTACCCTAGCCGTTTGGAGGGAAGTGCGCTGTCATTTTTTTTTAGCGTAGGGATTGCACCACATCATTATATTTGTTTGGATTATTTACAATATTAAAAGGAATATGACAGTCTAATTTCTAATATTCAAATATCACAATTTTTTTAATAATTATAATAATTTTAACAAGAAAATAGATATAAATATGCCATGGGTTTTTCTAATATTCAAATATCACGAAATTCCTTAATAAGTACAACAATTTTAACAAGAAAATAGATATAAATATTCGATGGTTTTTTTTCATTGGTGTTTTATAAGGAAATCCAAGCAGGCTTAAAATCCAAGGGAGGCTTAAGAGAACTAATATAGATTACAATATTTCTTTTAAAGCTAGATCTAGTGAAGAAAGAAATATCTTAACCCAATTACAAATGTTTGGAGAACTCAATGCTAATTATCAAATGGATCTGTGAAGAAATTGCTGAGAATTTTTCCTTACCAACCCTTCAATATTAAATTTTTGTATCTACATACCTCTTTTACATATACTTCTATAACTCACATTTATAAGAATACAAATAATGTTGTATATGGATTTGAAATTGGATTGAAGCAAAGTACCTACATTATCTCAATAATCTAGAATCAACACATTTAAAAAAACAAAAAACCATAAACCGTGGACCCCAACTTTAGCAATTTCATTGTTAGATTTTGTAGTGTTAATGTCATAAAATGTTGTAATGGTAAGGGATGCACAGAGCGATTGTGATTTATGGCATTTTGATTGTCATTTTCCTCAAAAAAACTTGACATGCAAATAATGCATGACCGTTTCTCTCCTCCTTCCTACATTGAAAATGAAGAACCTTTAAATAAGAAAGGTCAAGGTATGAGTGCAGTTGCAACATGAAAAACCCTATTTCATTGGCTACGAATCCACAAAAATCTCCACCATCGAGAAATTGTACCTAAAATGAAAATAAATTCATCATATAGGGCAAAGAGAATTTCAACCTAACTTCCATGAAGAGAGACACACCAAAAAAAAAAAAAAAAAAACTGAACTAAGATATCGAATCTCTTACATAGAATCTCGTCCACTGTGATTCAAACACTCTGAATCCTATATATGCAACAACTATAATGATTAGCATAAAAATATCAAGGAAGAAGAAGTTTAATATATAGTAACACTATCTAGGAAAACTTTGTGTTACCTACTAGTTGGAAAACACACCAGGGTATGAGCTGAGTTGCAACAAGAAAAACCCTATTTCATTCGCTACGAATCCACAAAACTCTCCACCCTCAAGAAATTGACTATTTCTCTCCTCCTTCTTCTTCATCTATTTCGATTGGTTCACACCAACACTCCAATATTTGTGCCCTTAATTCTTCTTCACTTATCTCATCATCTTCAAGAATCCATGAATGATTGTCATCATTTGTCTCCTCTTCAACAATCCCTACATGAATCACGCTTTCTTCTTCACTTATTTCATCCTCATGATTGTCATCATTTTTCTCCCAATCATCTGTCATCGCAATTGGTAAGGGATGCCTGAGTTCATCCATCATTTCGTGCCCCAACTGCAAACCCTGTTGCTGCCGGCAACTCTCCAAATCCCGGCGCGATCTGTTCGGCATTCCCTACACTATGTTCTGCATCAACCCCTATATCGAGCTCATACTTCCATATTGAAATTGTTAAAAACCTACCTTAAACTCAATTCAATTTACATACAAAAGAGTGATAATAGCGATGGGATGGAGAATGCCGATTTAGAAATGTTGATAATTTTATATATATATATATATATAATTTTAAATTATTGTTTAAATAAAAATAATAATAATATTAAATTGATATAATTTTAAGGAATGGTTTCAATATTGAATTGTTTTATTTAAATTTATTTTTTCACTTAATATATGATTTTTGCATAAATTAGATAAGAAAAATAAATTCCAAAACTTTTCAAAAAATAGCTTTAAATATAATTGGACATTTTAAATGTAAATTTTAAGTGAATTTATTTGATTGGTTTTATTAAGGTCAAAGTCCTTTGACTATGGATTAGTTTGTAGAGTTTTTGTGACTTTAACCAATGTTTTAGAAAATGATGAATATTTGCACTAATTGTAAATTAAAATTTATTTCTCTAATTTTTGTAAATCTTATTTCTAATTTTCCATTTGTTGAACAAATCTAGATTTGACATTCATTTAATTGTTTGTGAGCACCTAACAAATAATTTTAAAATAGGAAAAAGACTATTTTTTGTAAATGGCCATTCTGTTAGTGATTGGTTTGACTCTAACACTCACATTAACATTGTTATGCATTACATTGCTAGTACATTTCCTAGGTCCTTTACTTAAAGGAAGGAGAGGAGAGGAGAGGAGAGGAGAGGAGGGGGGTGGGGAGAGGGGGGGGGTTGGGAAGGGCAAGGGGTGTTTGTAGTCATGGCTAGCTATCCCTTGGTTATGTTATCTCATTTGAATTTTTTAGTTCTAATTTCATTTTGAACTTTTACACTTTAAGTTGTGCAGAACAACAAGTGTATGGAACTAATGATGGGTGCATTAGAAGAGGTGTTGTGTATAGGAGAAAAAGTATGAACACAAACTTTCCTTTGCACACACGCAATTATTTTAATTTTAAGGAGAAACTTTGGATCGTGGTTTCTTATGGTTTTTCTACAAATGAATATTTGATCTACATATTTCTTATGATATCATGTTCATCCTTGTGATCTAATATCATTTTCATCGTATAAGGCAATGGCTAAGAAAAGAAAGAAAAAGGCACAAATAATTGAGAAATCAAATTTTGTTGTGATACTTAACATGGTAAATACTTTTCTTATACTAATTTTGGATTCCTAATAAAAGGAATTGCAATATATTTGTAACATGGAAATTATATTATTGAGAAGCATGGAACATAAAATATTGATACAATTGAGTACAAAAAATTACAAACTATTATCTCATCGTTGGAAACACTCAGAGAACCAAATGTCGTGATTCCACATACAACGTTATACAATATATCCACCTTTTTCTTTAGATTTTTTGTCATTGTAATCCCCCCTATTCAGAAAGACATGTGTTACTTTAGAAACCTAAAAATTGTAATTCATCATTATCATATCGCCATGTTCCATTTATATGACAATATACCTCTACCTTAAATTTCTTTTTAGGTTTTTCCTGTAGTGTTTTGTATTTATGTTGTAAGCCTGAAAAGGTTGCACTTTCTCCTTGCCAATGCTAGTAAAGTGGCCCTAATTCCCTAACCTTAGGGTTTCTACTGTCCATACGAATTATAATATGTCATTAAAAATATGGTACCATAGATATAAGCATAATATCATCAATTAAAAATCCATGCTCGCAACAATTCTAAACACTTTCTTCATAATTATACCTTTAGAAAAATATATGTTTTAACTCAGGGAAATTCAATGTGAAAATGTAAATTAATTATTAATCTTGTGTCATTTTTTTATAGCGCACCTCCAGTTTTGTAATGACATCAAATCTAGAAATTCACGACATCCACCAAAGGTTTGGAAATTCAAGGGTGGTCCAAATATCATGAAATGTAATATACTTTTAACATAGAGAAATTGAGGTTAATCATCGTGCATGTCTCCTATCCTAACCTATCCTAACCTAACCTAGCCTAACATTCCCTAGCCTAGCCTATCCTAGCCTATCCTAACTCACCCTAGCTTAACTTAGCCTATCCTACCCTAGCCTAACCTAACCTAACCTACCCTAGCCAAACCTAACCTACCCTAACCCAACCTAACCTAACATAGCCTAGCCTAGCCTATCATAGCATAGCCTAGCCTACCCTAGCCTAACATAGCCTACCCTATCCTACCCTAGCATAAATTAGCCTAACCTATCCTAACGTAGGCTAGCCTAACCTACCCTAACTTAGGCTAACATAACCTAACCTAGCCTAGCCTAACCTATCCTAACCTAGGGAGGCTAGCCTAACCTATCCTATTCTATCCTAACATAGCCTAGCCTACCCTAGCCTAATCTAGCCTAACGTATCGTAGCCTAGACTAGCCTAACTTAGCCTGGCCTACCCTAGCCTAACCTGCCCTAGCCTAACCTAGCCTAACCTACCCTAGCATAACCTAGAGTAACCTAGCCTAACCTAGCCTGGCCTAACCTAGCCTAGCCTAACGTACCCTAGCCTAACCTACCCTAGCCTAGAATAGCCTAGCCTAGCCTAGCCTAGCCTAACCTACCCTACCCTATTTTAGCCTACCTAGCCTACCCTAACGCAACCTAACCTAACCTAGCCTAACCTAGCCTAACCTAACCTTTCCTAGCCTACCCTAGCCTACTTTAAGCTAACCTAGCCTACCCTACCTTACACTATCCTAACCTAAACTAGCCTAGCGTAACCTAGCCTAGCCTAACCTAGCCTAGCCTAGCCTAACCTAACCTAGCCTAGCCTAGCCTAGCCTAGCTTAGCCTATCCTAGGCTAGCCTATCCTAGCCTAGCCTAGCCTAGCCTAGCTTATTCTAGCCTAGCCTAGCCTAGCCTAACCTAACCTAAGCTAGCTTACACTAACGTAGCCTAGCCTAGCCTAGCCTAACCTAGCCTAACCTAACCTAACCTCACGTGACCTAGCCTACCTTAACCTAACCTAACCTAGCCTAGCCTAACCTAACCTAGCCTAGCGTAGCCTAAACTAACCTACCCTAAAGTAACCTAGCATAAATTAGCCTAGCCTAGCCTAACCTACTCTACCCAAGCCTAGCCTATCCTAGCATAGCCTAATCTAACCTAGCCTAGCCTAGCCTAACCTACCCTAGCTTAACATAGCCTAGCCTAGCCTAGCCTAGCCTTGCCTAGCCTAGCCTAGCATAGCCTAGCCTAGCTTATCCTAGCCTATCCTAGCATATTCTAGCCTCGCCTAGCCTAGCCTAGCCTAGCTTAGCCTAACCTAACTTAACCTAACCAAACATAACCTCAACCTAGCCTAAGCTCGCCTAGCATAGCCTAGCTTAACCTAACCTACACTAGCTTAACCTATCCTAGCCTAAACTTTCGTAGCCTAACCTAAGCTAGCCTACCCTAGCCTAACCTAACCTAGCCTATCCTAGCCTGCGCTAACTTAGCCTAACTAGCCTAGCCTAGCCTAGCCTAACCTAGCCTAACCTAACCTAGCCTAACCTAGCCTAGCCTAGCCTAACCTAGCCTAGCCTAGCCTCGCCTAGTCATACCTACCCTAGCCTAAACTACCCTACCCTACTCTACCCTACCCTAGCTTAGCCTAACATAACCTAGCCTAACCTAACCTAACCTAGACTAACCTAACTCACCCTAGCCTAACCTATCCTAGCGTACCCTAAACTACCCTAGCCTAGCCTACCTATCCTAACCTATCCTAGCCTAGCCTAACCTAGCCTAACCCTAGCCTAGCCTACCCTACCCTACTCTAGCTTATCCTAGCCTATCTTAGCTTATCCTAGCCTATCTTAGCCTATTCTAGCCTAGCCTAGCCCAGCCTAGCCTAGCCTAGCCTAGCTTAGCCTAACCTAACTTAACCTAACCTAACCTAACTTTAGCCTAGCTTAGCCTACCCTAGCCTAGCCTATCCTAGCCTAGCCTAGCCTACCCTAGCTTATCCTAGCCTATCCTAGCCTATTCTAGCCTAGCCTAGCCTAGCCTAACCTAACATAGCTTAGCCTAACCTAGTTAACCTATCCTAACCTAACCTTATCCTAACTTACCCTAGACTAGCCTAGCCTAGCCTAGCCTAACCTAGCCTAGCCTAACCTAGCCTAGCCTTACCTAATGGAGCCTAACCTACCATACACTAGCCTAGCCTAGCCTAACCTAACCTAACCTAACCTAGCCTAGCCTAGTCTATCCTAGTCTGGCTGGCGGCAGCACAATTAAATCCTGGCCTGCCCTGGCTTGCTGGCCTGGCCTGGCCTGGCCTGGCCTGTCGACCTGGCCTGGCCTGGCTTTGTCTTGCCAGGCCTGGCCTGGCTTGCGTGACACAACCTGGCCTGGCCTGGCCTGTCCTGGCCCTGCCCTGCCCTGCCCTGCCTGGCTTGTCCTGCCTTTCTGGCTTGTTCTGGCCTGGCCTGGCCTGGCCTGGCTTGGCCTGGCTTGGCCTAACCTGGCCTTAACCTAACCTAACCTGCCGCAGCCTATCTGGCTAGCTGTGCCTAGTCTGGCCCTAGCCTGCCCTGGCCTGGCCCTGGCCTGGCCCTGAAGCTAACGTGGCCCTGGCCTGGTGCGGGCGACATCCCTAGCCTGGCCTACCCTGCCCTGCCCTGGCTTGGCCCTGGCCCTGGCAACCTGGTAACCCTGTCCTGGCCTGCCTGGCCCTGGCCTGCCCTGGCCTGCTGTAGCTGCCCACAACCTAGCGTAGCCTAGCCTACTCTAGCCTACTTAACCTACACTAACCTAACCTAACCTAACCTAGCTTAACCTAACCTAACCTAGCCTAACCTAACCTACCTTAGCCTACCTTAACCTACCCTAGCCTAGCCTAGCCTAACCTAGCCTAGCCTAACCTAACCTAACCTAATGTAACCTAGCCTAGCCTACCCTAGCCTAACCTACCCTACCCTACCCTAGCCTAACCTAACCTACCCTTCCCTAGCCTACCCTAGCCTATCTTATCACAGCCTAGCCTAGCCTAGCCTAGCCTATTCTACCCTAGCCTAGCGTATCCTAACCTAACCTAACCTAGCTTACCGTAACCTAGTTTAGCCTAGCCTACCCTAACCTATCCTAGCCTAGCTGAACCTAACCTAACGTAACCTAGCCTACCCTAGTGTAGTCTTAGCTAGCCTAGCCTAGCCTATCCTAACTTGATCTAGCTTAGACTAACCCACTCTATGCTAGGCTATAGTATCCTAGCCTAACCTATCCTATCCTAGTCTAGTCTAGCCTATCCTAAGCTACTCTAGCCTATTCTAGCCTAACCTAGCCTACTCTACCTTACCTTAGTGTATTCTTGAGTAGCCTAGGCTCGGCTACTCAAGCTTAAGGTACTTTACTCTATATTAGAATATTAATGAAGAAATCATTCAAAAAAGAAAATAAATTAAAAGATATTAATAAAATTTTAAATATAAGAAAAATTCTTTAAAATAAAATGAATGTATGAGAATAGAATTTAAAATATATTGAATTTAACCATAGTAATAATGTAAAAACAAAATCTAACATGAGTTATAAGATATAAATGAAAATTTATTTTTAAATGAAAAACATATTGGTAAAACATAAAAACATAATTGAAAAAATCATTTTGAGAAATCCAATAATCTTATCTAAATTATTAGAAAAATACATTTTTATTGGAAAAGGTCATCCAAAAATGATATTAAGAGCCACATGTTAAGTCAACTAATATTTTTAATTGAAAAAAAAAACTTACAAAACCATAAAGCAAATCATTCAAAATTGATTTTAAGAACCACATGTTAAGTCAACTAATATTTTTAATTGAAAAAAAAAAAACTTAGAAACTATAAAGCAAATCAACCAATACTTGTGGTTTGACTTGATAGTTGTTAGAAGGCTAGAAAAAAATAATTTATAAATAAAATGGAATTATTTAGATGCCCTAAGGGAATTCGACAATTTCCTTATTTTCTTTTCCTATTTGACCCAATTTCCAATCCAATTCAACTGAAAAAAACTCACAAAACTATAAGGCTAACCAACTAATATTTGTGGTTTGACTTTCTGGTTATTAAAAATATCTGAAAAATTAATTTATAAATAAAAATGGAATTATTTAGAATTCTCCAATTTACTTATTTCCTTCTCGAATTTAGTATGGTGCAACTGTTCAATTTGCTTAATAGATGAAAATATCTAGTTATTTTATAGATTCATTTGTAAAATTTGAAAAACAATGTTTGTTATTTTACTAATTTATAAATATTTTAAATATTTCTATTTAAAAAGAAATTAAAAGCAAACTAATATTCAAATTAAATATCATTTATATAATCAAAATTCTTAAAGCATACTTCAAAAATAAAATATAAAACATACCATAAAAAACATCAAAGAAAATTCAATATAACCAGAGATTTGATTGATATTTGATAGATCAAACAAAGAGATTGCACCAAGTATTATGAATTAATAAGAAACTATGGCATCTGTGATACCCGAAGACAGAATGAAAATGGAATAATAAAACTAAGAGGAGTAGACTGGTTTTTGTTGTAAGAGTAAACCGAGAAAATATAGTTGTAATCCAAAAAAAAATAAGTGATATTACAAATAAGTATTAATTCCAAAATTATAGAACCACCAGAAAATGAAAAATGAAGAAAAATAAAGACACATCTATAATTCTTTGAAAATGGTTTTCTTGAGACTTAATTCAAGAAACACAAAACGAAGAGGCGGAAAGTTACCTTGCGCGTCCAGAGCAAAATTAGGTTTCTTGAGGATCTTGTTTACAACGAATGAACAGGGTTTCCTGTGAGACCTTGCAGGTTGATTTTAGTAGTACATGATACATAGAACAGTTGATTAAAAGAAGGCGCAAACCTTAAAAGAAAGCAATTCAAAGAAGGCCCAAACCTTATCAATCAAATCTTTTAATAATATGATTAATCTAATCTCATAAAACTGTACATCAATGGAAAAAAAGAATAGAGATCATGTTTGTGTGCCATAATATTCCTTAGAAATTGATCATAAAAATACGCAATATCAATGTATACTGCAAAGTTTTCCTCCGCAAATTTTGTACAATATGCAATATGGATGGTGCTTTTCCCCCGCAAATTCCCAATGCAAGCGTCACAGCGTGCATTCCAGAGGAGTAATGGAACATGGGGCCTTCCTGGGTTTCTCTCCATTCGTCCAGATTCTTTCCGGTGGTCTCGAAAAAAATCTTGAACATGGGGATTCTTTCTGGTGGTCTCAAAACAAATCTTGAACACCGGGATTCTTTCCAGTGGTCTCGAAGCATTGCAGCCAACGAAATCCAAATTCTTAGAGCACTTTTTGATTTATGAAAAGAAAAAATGAAAGTTCAGGTGGAAATCTCACCATTGAGGCAGAATGTGGTGGAAGGAATATTGGAGAAAATGTCCAAGTTGGGAGGGATATTGAACAAAATGGCGAAGATTCAGAAAGGTTATTGGTTCGATCTTGTCCAGCAGGGCAACAAGATTGGATTCAAGAACAACTTGTTAACAATTTTTAATTACCAAAGAAACCTACATGTAATAATTAAAAATCTAGGAATACCCAAACCTAGCTGTAAAAATCCAGAAAGACCTGCAAAAATATATGTAATTTACTGAAATGAATGTAAACCAAACCTAGCAGCCTGGTCCGTTGGGAGCCATCAATGTGGCGAGTGCCTCCTCCTCCCCGCACCGAAGGGCATCATCGTAATTCCATTCACTCAGGTACCATCCTTCTTGTCATTGAACTTGAACTTGTGAAAATCATAATCAAAATCCTCATTATATAGCTTTTTTTCAAAATCAGTATATAGATGTTTTAATCAACGACCATGTTTGTTGGTAATACCTTTACGTCCTCCCTACCTAACCGTTTGATGCGTTGTCATTTTTTTAGCGTAGGAATTAGCACCATGTCATTATGTCTTGTTTGGATTATTTTCAATATTAAAGCAGATATGTGGTCCACATTTCCATCCTTCAAATATCACAAAATTTCTTAATAAGTATAATAATTTTAACAAGAAAATAGATATAAATATGCCATGGGTTTTTCTAATATTCAAATATCATGAAATTCCTTAATAACTACAATAATTTTAACAAGAAAATAGATATAAATATTCGATGGTTTTTTTTCATTGGTGTTTTATAAGGAAATCCAAGCAGGCTTAAAATCCAAGGGAGGCTTAAGAGAACTAATATAGATTACAATATTTCTTTTAAAGCTAGATCTAGTAAAGAAAGAAATATCTTAACCCAACTACAAATGTTTGGAGAACTCAATGCTAATTATCAAATGGATCTGTGAAGAAATTGCTGAGAATTTTTCCTTACCAACCCTTCAATAATAAATTTTTGTATCTACATACCTCTTTTACATATACTTTTATAACTCACATTTATAAGAATAAAAATAATGTTGTATATGGATTTGAAATTGGATTGAAGCAAAGTACCTACATTATCTCAACAATCTAGAATCAACACATTTAAAAAAACAAAAAACCATAAACGGTGGACCGCAACTTCAGCAATTTCATTGTTAGATTTTGTAGTGTTAATGTTATAAAATGTCGTAATCGTAAAGGTTGCATAGAGCGTCATTGTCCTCCACAAAACTTGACATGAAAATAATACATGACCGTTTCTCTCCTCCTTCCTACATTGAAAATGAAGAACCTGTAAATAAGAAAGGTCGAGGTGAGATGCAACATGAAAAACCCTATTTCATTGGCTACGAATCCACAAAACTCTCCACCGTCGAGAAATTGTACCTACAATGAAAATAAATTCATCATATAGGGAAGGGAGAATTTCAACCTAACCGCCATGAAGAGAGACACAGAAAAAAAAAGAAGAAGACTGAACTAGGATATAGAATCTCTTACCTAGAATCTCATCCACTGTGATTCAAACACTTTGAACCCTATATATGCAGCAACTATAATGATTAGCATAAAAATATCAAGGAAGAAGAAGTTTAATATATAGTAACACTATCTAGGAAAACTTTGTGTTACCTACTAGTTGGAAGACACATCAGGGTATGAGCTGAGTTGCAACAAAAAAAACCCTATTTCATTGGCTACGAATCCACAAAACTCTCCACCCTCGAGAAATTTACTGTTTCTCTCCTCCTTCTTCTTCATCTATTTCAATTGGTTCACACCAACACTCCAATATTTATTCCCTTAATTCTTCTTCACTTATCTCATCATCTTCAAGAAAACCTGAATGATTGTCATCATTTGTCTCGTCTTCAACAATCCCTACATGAATCACGCTTTCTTCTTCACTTATTTCATCCTCATGATTGTCATCATTTTTCTCCGAATCATCTCTCATCGCAATTGGTAAGGGACGCCTGAGTTCATCCATCATTTTGTGCCCCAACTGCAAACTCTGTTCGGCATTCCCTACACTATGTTTTGCATCAACCCCTGTATCGAGCTCGTCCTTCCATATTGAAATGGGTAAAACCCTACCTTAAACTCAATTCAATTTACTTACAAAAGAGTGATAATAGCGATGGGATGGAGAATGCCGATTTAGAAATGTTGATAATTTTTTTTAATATATATATATATATATATATATATATATATATAATTTTAAATTATTGTTTAAATAAAAATAATAATAATATTAAATTGATATAATTTTAAGGCATGGTCTCAATATTGAATTGTGTTATTTAAATTTATTTTTTCACTCAATATATGATTTTTTCATAAATTAGATAAGAAAAATAAATTCGAAAACTTTTCAAAAAATATCTTTAAATATAATTGGACATTTTAAATGTAAGTTTTAAGTGAATTTATTTGATTGGTTTTATTAAGGTCAAAGTCTTTTGACTATGGATTAGTTTGTAGAGTTTTGTGACTTTAACCAATGTTTTAGAAAATAATGAAAATTTGCACTTATTGTAGATTAAAAATTATTTCCCTAATTTTTGTAAATCTTATTTCTAATTTTCCATTTGTTGAACAAATCTAGATGTGACATTAATTTAATTGTTTGTGAGCACCTAACAAATAATTTTAAAATAGGAAAAAGACTATTTTTTGTAAATGGCCATTCTGTTACTGATTGGTTTGACACTAACACTAACATTAACATTGTTATGCATTACATTGCTAGTACATTTCCTAGGCCCTTTACTTAAAGGAGGGAGAGGAGAGGGGAGGAGAGGAGAGGGGGGGCGGGGTGGTGGTGGGAAGGGCAAGGGGTGTTTGTAGTCATGGCTAGCTATCCCTTGGTTATGTTATCTCATTTGAATTTTTTTAGTTCTAATTTCATTTTGAACTTTTACACATTAAGTTCTGCAGAACAAAAAGTGTATGGAACTAATCATGGGTGCATTAGAAGAGGTGTTGTGTACAGGAGAAAAAGTATGAACACAGACTTTCCTTTGTACACACGCAACTATTTTAATTTTAAGGAGAATCTTTGGATCGTGGTTTCTTATGGTTGTTCTAGAAATGAATATTTGATCTACATCTTTCTTATGATATCATGTTCATCCTTGTGATCTAATATCATTTTCATCGTATAAGGCGATGGCTAAGAAAAGAAAGAAAAAGGCACAAATAATTGAGAAATCAAATTTTGTTGTGATACTTAACATGGTAAATACTTTTCTTATACTAATTTTGGATTCCTAATAAAAGGAATTTCAATATATTTTTAACATGGAAATTATATTATTTAGAAGCATGGAACATAAAATATTGATACAATTGAGTACAAAAAATTACAAACTATTATCTCATCGTTAGAAACACTCATAGAACCAAATGCCATGATTCCACATACAGAGTTATACAATATATCCACCTTTTTCTTTAGATTTTTTGTCTTTGTAATCCCCCCTATTTAGAATGACATGTGTTATTTTAAAAACCTAAAAATTGTAAATCATCGTTATCATATCACCATGTTCCATTTATATGACAATATACCTCTACCTTAAATTTCCTTTTAGGTTTTTCCTGTAGTGTTTTTTATCTATGTTGTAAGCGTGAAAAGGTTGTACTTTCTCCTTGCCAATGCTAATAAAGTTGCCCTAATTCCCTAACCTTAGGGATTATCCCGTCCATACGAATTATAATATGTCATTAAAAATATGGTACCATAGATACAAGCATAATATCATCGATTAGAAATCCATGCTCGCAATAATTCGAAACACTTTCTTCATAATTATACATTTGGAAAAATATATGTTTTAACTTAGGGAAATTCAATGTGAAAATGTAAATTAATTATTAGTCTTGTGTCATTTTTTAATAGCGCACCTCCGTTTTTGTAATGACATCAACTCTAGAAATTCACGACATCCACCAAAGGTTTGGAAATTCAAGGGTGGTCCAAAGATCATGAAATATAATATAGTTTTAACATAGAAAAATTGAGGTTAATCATCGTGCATGTCTCCTATCCTAACCTATCCTAACCTAACCTAGCATAACATTCCCTAGCCTAGCCTATCCTAGCCTATCCTAACTCACCCTAGCTTAACGTAGCCTATCCTACCCTATCATAACCTAGACTAACCTAACCTACCCTAGCATAACCTAGACTAACCTAGCCTACCCTAACCTGGCCTAACCTAGCCTAGCCTCACGTAGCCTAGCCTAACCTACCCTAGCCTAGACTAGCCTAGCCTAGCCTAGCCTACCCTAACCTACCCTACCCTACTCTAGCCTACCTAACCTACCCTAACGTAACCTAACCTAACCTAGCCTAACCTAGCCTAACCTAACCTTGCCTAGCCTACCCTAGCCTACTTTAACCTAACCTAGCCTACCCTACCTTACACTATCCTAACCTAGACTAGCCTAGCCTAACCTAGCCTAGCCCAACCTAGCCTAGCCTAGCCTAACCTACCCTAGCCTAGCCTAGCCTACCCTAGCTTAGCCTATCCTAGACTAGCCTATCCTATCCTAGCCTATCCTAGCCTAGCCTAGCCTAGCCTAGCTTATTCTAGCCTAGCCTAGCCTAGCCTAACCTAACCTAACCTAGCTTACACTAACGTACCCTAGCCTAGCCTAGCCTAACCTAGCCTACCCTAGCCTATCCTAGCCTACCCTACCCTACTCTAGCCTACCTAACCTAACCTAACCTAACCTAACGTAGCTTAGGCTAACCTTGCCTAACCTAACCTAACCTCACCTGACCTAGCCTACCTTAACCTAACCTAATCTACCCTAGCCTAACCTAACCTAGCCTAGGGTAGCCTAAACTAACCTACCCTAACGTAACCTATTATAAACTAACCTAGCCTAGCCTAACCTACACTAGCCAAGCCTAGCCTAGCCTAGCCTAGCCTAGCCTAATCTAACCTAGCCTAGCCTAGCCTAATCTAACCTAGCCTAGCCTAGCCTAACCTACCCTAGCTTAACCTAGCCTAGCCTAGCCTAGCCTAGCCTTGCCTAGCCTAGCTTATCCTAGCCTATCCTAGCATATTGTAGCCTAGCCTAGCCTAGCCTAGCCTAGCTTAGCCTAACCTAACTTAACCTAACCAAACATAACCTCAACCTAGCCTAACCTACCCTACCCTACCCTAGCTTAACCTAACCTACCCTAGCCTAACCTATCCTAGCCTAACCTTTCATAGACTAACCTAAGCTAGCCTACCCTAGCCTAACATAACCTAGCCTATCCTAGCCTGCCCTAACCTAGCCTAACTAGCCTAGCCTAGCCTAGCCTAACCTAACCTAACCTAGCCTAGCCTAACCTAACCTAGCCTAGCCTAGCCTAACCTCGTCTTACCTAACCTAGCCTAAACTACCCTAACCTAGCCTAACCTAGCCTAGTCTAACCTAGACTAGCCTAACCTAACCTACCCTACCCTAGCCTAGCCTAGCCTAGTCTTACCTAACCTAGCCTAAACTACCCTAGCCTAGCCTAGCCTACCCTAGCTTAGCCTAACATAACCTAGCCTAACCTAACCTAACCTAGCCTAACCTAACTCACCCTAGCCTAACCTATCCTAGCGTACCCTAACCTAGGCTAGCCTAGCCTACCTATCCTAACCTATCCTAGCCTATCCTAGCCTAGCCTAACCCTAGCCTAGCCTAGCCTAGCCTAGCCTAGCCTATCCTAGCCTATCTTAGACCATTGTAGCCTAGCCTAGCCTAGCCTAGCCTATCTTAGCCTAATCTAACTTAAGCTAACCTAACCTAACCTTAGACTAGCCTAGCCTAGCCTAGCCTAGCCTAGCCTACCCTAGCCTACCCTAGCCTAGCCCAACCTAGCCTAGCCTAGCCTAACCTACCCTACCCTAGCCTAGCCTAGCCTAGCTTAGCCTATCCTAGACTAGCCTATCCTAGCCTAGCCTATCCTAGCCTAGCTTATCCTAGCCTAGCCTAGCATAGCCTAGCTTATTCTAGCCTAGCCTAGCCTAGCCTAACCTAACCTAACCTAGCTTACACTAATGTACTCTAGCCTAGCCTAGCCTAACCTAGCCTACCCTAGCCTATCCTAGCCTACCCTACCCTACTCTAGCCTACCTAACCTAACCTAACCTAACCTAACCTAGCTTAGCCTAACCTAGCCTAACCTAACCTAACCTCACCTGACCTAGCCTACCTTAACCTAACCTAATCTAGCCTAGCCTAACCTGACCTAGCCTAGGGTAGCCTAAACTAACCTACCCTAACGTAACCTATTATAAACTAGCCTAGCCTAGCCTAACCTACACTAGCCAAGCCTAGCCTAGCCTATCCTAGCCTAATCTAACCTAGCCTAGCCTAGCCTAATCTAACCTAGCCTGGCCTAGCCTAACCTACCCTAGCTTAACCTAGCCTAGCATAGCTTAGCCTAGCCTTGCCTAGCCTAGCTTATCCTAGCCTATCCTAGCATATTGTAGCCTAGCCTAGCCTAGCCTAGCCTAGCTTAGCCTAACCTAACTTAACCTAGCCAAACGTAACCTCAACCTAGCCTAACCTACCCTACCCTAGCCTAGCTTAACCTAACCTACCCTAGCCTAAACTATCCTAGCCTAACCTTTCATAGACTAACCTAAGCTAGCCTACCCTAGCCTAACATAACCTAGCCTATCCTAGCATGCCCTAACCTAGCCTAACTAGCCTAGCCTAGCCTAGCCTAACCTAACCTAACCTAGCCTAGCCTAACCTAGCCTAGCCTAGCCTAACCTAGCCTAGCCTAGCCTAGCCTAGTCTTACCTAACCAAGCCTAAACTACCCTAACCTAGCCTAACCTAGCCTAGCCTAACCTAGCCTAGCCTAACCTAACCTAGCCTAGCCTAGCCTAGCCTAGCCTAGTCTTACCGAACCTAGCCTAAACTACCCTAGCCTACCCTACCCTACCCTAGCTTAGCCTAACATAACCTAGCCTAACCTAACCTAACCTAGCCTATCCTAACTCACCCTAGCCTAACCTATCCTAGCTTACCCTAACCTAGGCTAGCCTAGCCTACCTATCCTAACCTATCCTAGCCTATCCTAGCCTAGCCTAACACTAGCCTAGCCTACCCTACCCTACCCTAGCTTATCCTAGCCTATCTTAGCCTATTGTAGCTTAGCCTAGCCTATCTTAGCCTAATATAACTTAACCTAACGTAACCTAACCTTAGCCTAGCATAGCTTAGCCTAGCCTAGCCTACCCTAGCCTAGCCTACCCTAGCCTAGCCTACCCTAGCCTAGCCTACCATAGCTTATCCTAGCCTATCATAGCCTATTCTAGCCTAGCCTAGCCTAGCCTAGCCTAACCTAACCTAGCTTAGCCTATCCTAGTTAACCTATCCTAACCTAACCTTATTCTATCCTATCATATTGTAGCCTAGCCTAGCCTAGCCTAGCCTAGCTTAGCCTAACCTAACTTAACCTAACCAAACATAACCTCAACCTAGCCTAACCTACCCTACCCTAGCCTAGCTTAACGTAACCTACCCTAGCCTAACCTATCCTAGCCTAACCTTTCATACACTAACCTAAGCTAGCCTACCCTAGTCTAACATAACCTAGCCTATCCTAGCCTGCCCTAACCTAGCCTAACTAGCCTAGCCTAGCCTAACCTAACCTAACCTAACCTAGCCTAACCTAACCTAACCTAGCCTAGCCTAGCCTAACCTGGTCTTACCTAACCTAGCCTAAACTACCCTAACCTAGCCTAACCTAGCCTAGTGTAACCTAGCCTAGCCTAACCTAACCTAGCCTACCCTAGCCTAGCCTAGCCTATTCTTACCTAACCTAGCCTAAACTACCCTAGCCTAGCCTAGCCTACCCTAGCTTAGCCTAACGTAACCTAGCCTAACCTAACCTAACCTAGCCTAACCTAACTCACCCTAGCCTAACCTATCCTAGCGTACCCTAACCTAAGCTAGCCTAGCCTACCTATCCTAACCTATCCTAGCCTATCCTAGCCTAGCCTAACCCTAGCCTAGCCTAGCCTAGCCTACCCTAGCCTATCCTAGCCTATCTTAGACCATTGTAGCGTAGCTTAGCCTAGCCTAGCCTATCTTAGCCTAATCTAACTTAACCTAACCTAACCTAACCTTAGACTAGCCTAGCCTAGCCTACCCTAGCCTACCCTAGCCTAGCCTACCTTAGCCTAGCCTACCTTGGCCTGGCCCGGCCAGCGCTGGTGGCCCCTGGAATGCCCTGGCAGCCCTGACCTGCCTAGCTTGGCCTGTCTAGACTGGCCTGTCCCTGGCCTGGCCTGTCCTGGCCTGGCCTGTCCTGGCCTGGCCTGGCATGGCCCTGGCCCCATTCTGCTTCCATGCTGGCCTGGCCCTAGCCTGGCCTGGCCTAAGCCACTGCTAACGTGCCCTAGCCCTGGCCTAGCCTAACCCTGGCCTGCCCTGGCCTATCTAGCCCTGCCCTGCCCTGCTCTGGCGTGCCCTGGCCTACTTTAACCTAACCTAGCCTAGCCCTGGCCTAGCCTGGCCTAACCTAACCCACAACATACGGCCTGGCCTACACGCCAACTAACCTAATCTGGCTGGCCTAAGCACGGCCCTGGCCTAGGGTGGCCTAAACTAACCTACCCTAACGTAACCTGTGCCAAGCCCCAGCCTGGCCCTGGCCCACCAACCTACACTAGCCAAGCCTAGCCTAGCCTAGCCTAGCCTAATCTAACCTAGCCTAGCCTAGCCTAACCTACCCTAGCTTAACCTAGCCTAGCCTAGCTTAGCCTAGCCTTGCCTAGCCTAGCTTATCCTAGCCTATCCTAGCATATTGTAGCCTAGCCTAGCCTAGCCTAGCCTAGCTTAGCCTAACCTAACTTAACCTAACCAAACGTAACCTCAACCTAGCCTAACCTACCCTACCCTACCCTAGCTTAACCTAACCTACCCTAGCCTAACGTATCCTAGCCTAACCTTTCGTAGACTAACCTAAGCTAGCCTACCCTAGCCTAACATAAAATAGCCTATCCTAGCATTCCCTAACCTAGCCTAACTAGCCTAGCCTAGCCTAGCCTAACCTAACCTAACCTAGCCTAGCCTAACCTAGCCTAGCCTAGCCTAACCTAGCCTAGCCTAGCCTAGCCTAGTCTTACCTAACCTAGGCTAAACTACCCTAACCTAGCCTAACCTAGCCTAGCCTAACCTAGCCTAGCCTAACCTAACCTAGCCTAGCCTAGCCTAGCCTAGCCTAGTCTTACCCAACCTAGCCTAAACTACCCTAGCCTACCCTACCCTACCCTAGCTTAGCCTAACATAACCTAGCCTAACCTAACCTAACCTAGCCTATCCTAACTCACCATAGCCTAACCTATCCTAGCTTACCCTAACCTAGGCTAGCCTAGCATACCTATCCTAACCTATCCTAGCCTATCCTAGCCTAGCCTAACCCTAGCCTAGCCTACCCTACCCTACCCTAGCTTATCCTAGCCTATCTTAGCCTATTATAGCTTAGCCTAGCCTATCTTAGCCTAATATAACTTAACCTAACGTAACCTAACCTTAGCCTAGCGTAGCCTAGCCTAGCCTAGCCTACCCTAGCCTAGCCTACCCTAGCCTAGCCTACCATAGCTTATCCTAGCCTATCCTAGCCTATTCTAGCCTAGCCTAGGCTAGCCTAGCCTAACCTAACCTAGCTTAGCCTAACCTAGTTAACCTATCCTAACCTAACCTTATTCTAACTTACCCTAGACTAGCCTAGCCTAACCTAACCTAGCCTAGCCTTACCTAATGGAGCCTAACCTACCGTACACTAACCGAGCCTAGCCTAACCTAACCTAACCTAACCTAACCTAGCCTAGTCTAGCCTAGTCTAGCCTAGCCTTGCCTAGTCTATCCTAGCCTACCCTACCTTACCCTAGCCTAGCCTAACCTAACCTAGCCTATCCCAGCCTAACCTAGCCTAGCCTAGCTTACCCTAACCTTATTTGACCTAGCCTAAATTAACCTAACCTAACCTAACCTACCCTAGCCTAGCCTAACCCTAGCCTACCCTAGCCTAGCCTAGCTTATCCTGGCCTTTCCTAGCTTATTCTAGCCTAGCCTAGCCTAGCCTAGCTTAGCCTAGCTTAGCCTAACCTAACCTTAACCTAACCTAACCTACCCTAACCTATCCTACCCTAGCCTAGCCTTCCTTAGTCTAGCCTAAACTACCCTACCCTAGCCTAGCCTAAGCTAACATAGCCTAGCCTAGCCTAGGCTAGCTTATCCTAACCTAGCCTAGCCTAGCCTACCCTAACCTAGCCTAGCCTTACCTAACCTAGCTTAACCTAGCCTAGCCTAGCCTAGCCTACTTTAGCCTACCTAGCCTAGCGTAGCCTAGCCTACTCTAGCCTACTTAACCTACACTAACCTAACCTAACCTAACCTAGCCTAACCTAACCTATCCTAGCCTACCTTAGCCTACCTTAACCTACCCTAGCCTAGCCTAACCTAACCTAACCTAACCTAATGTAACCTAGCCTAGCCTATCCTAGCCTAACCTACCCTACCCTACCCTACCTTAACCTAACCTACCGTACCCTAGCCTACCCTAGCCTATCCTATCCTATCCTAGCCTAGCCTAGCCTAGCCTATTCTACCCTAGCCTAGCTTATCTTAACCTATCCTAACCTAACCTAGCTTACTGTAACCTAGTTTGGCCTAGCCTAGCCTAACCTATCCTAGCCGAGCCGAACCTAACCTAACCTAACCTAACCTACCCTAGTGTAGTCTTACCTAGCCTAGCCTAGCCTATCCTAACTTGACCTAGCTTAGACTAACCCACTCTATGCTAGGCTATAGTATCCTAGCCCAACCTATCCTAGCCTAGCCTATCTTATCCTATCCTAGCCTAGACTAGCCTAAGCTACCCTAAGTTACCCTAGCTTGACCTAGCCTAGTCTATCCTAGCATAGCCTAGTCTAACCTAGCTTACTCTAGCCTACCCTAGCCTAACCTACTATTACCTAGCCTTTCCTAGTCTAGTCTAGCCTATCCTAAGCTACTCTAGCCTATTCTAGCCTAACCTAGCCTACTCTACCTTACCTTAGTGTATTCTTGAGTAGCCTAGGCTAGGCTACTCAAGCTTAAGGTACTTTATCTATATTAGAATATTGAAAAAGAAATCATTCAAAAAAGAAAATAAATTAAAAGATATTAATAAAAGTTTAAATATAAGAAAAATTCTTTAAAATAAAATGAATGTATGAAAATATAATTTAAAATATATTGAATTTAACCATAGTGATAATGTAAAAACAAAATCTAACATGAGTTATAAGATATAAATGAAAATTTATTTTTAAATGAAAAACATATTGGTAAAACATAAAAACATAATTGAAGAAATCATTTTGAGAAATCCAATAATCTCATCTAAATTATTAGAAAAAATACATTTTTATTGGAAAAGGTCATCTGAAAATGATATTAAGAGCCACATGTTAAGTCAGCTAATATTTTTAATTGAAAAAAAAAACTTACAAAACCATAAAGCAAATCATCCAAAATTGATTTTAAGAACCACATGTTAAGTCAACTAATATTTTTAATTGAAAAAAAAAAACTCAGAAAACTATAAAGCAAATCAACCAATACTTGTGGTTTGACTTGATAGTTGTTAAAAGGCTAGAAAAAAATAATTTAAAAATAAAATGGAATTATTTAGATGCACTAAGGGAATTCTGCAATTTCCTTATTTTCTTTTCCTATTTGACCCAATTTCCAATCCATTTCAACTAAAAAAAACTCACAAAACTATAAGGCTAACCAACCAATATTTGTGGTTTGACTTTCTCGTTATTAAAAAGATCTGAAAAAGTAATTTATAAATAAAAATGTAATTATTTAGAATTCTCCAATTTACCTATTTCCTTCTCCAATTTGACCTAATTTCCAATTCAATTTAGTATGGTGCAACTGTTCAGTTTGCTTAATAGATGAAAATATCTAATTATTTTATAGATTCATTTGTAAAATTTGAAAAACAATGTTTATTATTTTACTAATGTATATATATTCTAAATATTTCTATTTAAAAAGAAATTAAAAGCAAACTAATATTCAAATTAGATATCATTTATATAATCAAAATTCTTAAAGCATACTTCAAAAAATATCAAAGAAAAATTTAGTATGCCCAGAAATTTGATTTGATATTTGATATTCAATATTCAAGTTGAATATAATCCATAGAATCAAAATCCCGTAAAAAACATCAAGGAAAATTCACTATAACCAGAGATTTGATTGATATTTGATAGATCAAACAAAGAAATATCTAAATTACAGCCGAGAAATGAGAGACAAAAAGATTGCACCAACTGATATGAATTAATAAGAAACTATGGCATCTGTGATACCCCAGGACAGAAAGAAAATGGAATAATAAAACTAAGAGGAGTAGACTGGTTATTGTTTTAAGAGTAAACTGAGAAAATATAGTTGTAATCCAAAAAAAAAGTGATATTACAAACATGTATTAATTCGAAAATTATAGAACCACCAGAAAATGAAAAATGAACAAAAATAAAGACGCATCTATAATTCTTTGAAATGGGTTTACTTGAGACTTTTAATTCAAGAAACACAAAACGAAGAGGCGGAAACTTACCTTGCACGTCCAGAGCAAAATTAGGTTTCTTGAGGATCTTGTTTACAACCAATGAACAGGGTTTCCTGTGCGATCTTGCAGGTTAATTTTAGTAGTACCTGACACATAGAACAGTTGATTAAAAGAAATCGCAAACCTTAAAAGAAAGCAATTAAAAGAAGGCCCAAACCTTCTCAATCAAATCTTTTGATAATATGATTAAACTAATCTCATAAAACTATATATCAATGGAAAAAAGGAAGAGAGATCATGTTTGTGTGCCATAATATTCCTTAGAAATTGATCATAAAAATATGCAATATCAATGTATACTGCACAGTTTTCCTCCGCAGATTCTGCACAATATGCAATATGGATGGTGCTTTGCCCTCGCAAATTCCCAATGCAAGCATCACAACCTGCATTCCAGAGAAGTAATGGAACATGGGGCCTTCATGGGCTGCGCTCCATTCGTCCAGATTCTTTCCAGTGGTCTCGAAAAATTTTTTGAACACGGGGTTTCTTTCTGGTGGTCTCGAAACAAATCTTGAACACCGGGATACTTTCCGGTGGTCTCGAAGCGTTGCAGCCAACGAAATCCAAATTCTTAGAGCACTTTCTGATTTATGAAAATAAAAAATGAAAGTGTAGGTGGAAATCTCACCATCGAGGCAGAACGTGGTGGAAGGAATATTGGAGAAAATGTCCAAGGTGGGAGGAATAATGAAGAAAATGGCGAAGATTCAGAAAGGTTATTGGTTCGATCTTGTCTAGCAGGGCAACAAGATTGGATTCAAGAACAACCTATTAACAAAAAAAAATTACCAAAGAAACCTACATGTAAAAATTGAAAATCCAGGAATACCCAAACCGAGCTGTAAAAATCGAGAAAGACCTGCAAACCTATATGTAATTTACTGAAATGAATGTAAACCAAACCTAGCATCCTAGTCTGCTGGGAGCCATCAATGTGGCGAGTGCCTCCTCCTCTCCGCACCGAAGGGCATCATCGTAATTCCATTCACTCAGGTACCGTCCTTCTCGTCATTGAACTTGAACTTGTGAACATCATAATCAAAATCCTCATTATATAGCTTTTTTTCAAAATCCTCATTATATGGATTTTTTAATCAACGACTAATTTGTTAGTGGCCCTGCCACGTCCTCCCTACCCTAGCTGTTTGGAGGGAAGTGCGCTGTCATTTTTTTTTAGCGTAGGGATCGCACCACATCATTATATCTGTTTGGATTATTTTCAATATTAAAAGGAATATGACAGTCTATTTTCTAATATTCAAATATCACAAAATTTATTAATAAGTATAATAATTTTAACAAGAAAATAGATAAAAATATGCCATGGGTTTTTCTAATATTCAAATATCACGAAATTCCTTAATAAGTACAATAATTTTAACAAGAAAATAGATATAAATATCCGATGTTTTTTTTTCATTGGTGTTTTATAAGGAAATCCAAGGAGGCTTAAAATCCAAGGGAGGCTTAAGAGAACTAATATAGATTACAAGATTTCTTTTAAAGCTAGATCTAGTGAAGAAAGAAATATCTTAACCCAATTACAAATGTTTGGAGAACTCAATGCTAATTATCAAATGGATCTGTGAAGAAATTGCTGAGAATTTTTCCTTACCAACCCTTCAATAATAAATTTTTGTATCTACGTACCTCTTTTACATATACTTCTATAAATCTCATTTATAAGAATACAAATAATGTTGTATATGGATTTGAAATTGGATTGAAGCAAAGTACCTACATTATCTCAATAATCTAGAATCAACACATTAAAAAAAACAAAAAACCATCAACCGTGGACCCCAACTTCAGCAATTTCATTGTTAGATTTTGTAGTGTTAATGTCATAAAATGTCGTAATGGTAAAGGATGCACAGAGCGATTGTGATTTCTGGCATTTTTATTGTCATTGTCCTCCACAAAACTTGACATGAAAATAATACATGACCGTTTCTCTCCTCCTTCGTACATTGAAAATGAAGAAACTCTAAATAAGAAATGTCGAGGTATGAGCCGAGTTGCAACATGAAAAAACCTATTTCATTGGCTACGAATCCACAAAACTCTCCACCATCGAGAAATTGTACCTACAATGAAAATAAATTCATCATATAGCATAGAGAGAATTTCAACGTAATCGCCATGAAGAGAGACACAGAAAAAAAAAAAAAAAAAAACTAAACTAAGATATCGAATCTCTTACCTAGAATCTCGTCCACTGTGATTCAAACACTCTGAACCCTATATATGCAACAACTATAATGTTTAGCATAAAAATATCAAGGAAGAAGAAGTTTAATATATAGTAACACTATCTAGGAAAACTTTGTGTTACCTACTAGTTGGAAAACAGACCAGGGTATGAGCCGAGTTGCAATAAGAAAAACCCTATTTCATTGGCTACGAATCCACAAAACTCTCCACCCTCGAGAAATTGATTGTTTCTCTCCTCCTTCTTCTTCATCTATTTCGATTGGTTCACACCAACACTCCAATATTTGTGCCCTTAATTCTTCTTCACTTATCTCATCATCTTCAAGAAACCCTAAATGATTGTCATCATTTGTCTCCTCTTCAACAATCCCTACATGAATCACGCTATCTTCTTCACTTATTTCATCCTCATGATTGTCATCATTTTTCTCCCAACTGTCATCGCAATTGGTAAGGGACGCCTGAGTTCATCCATCATTTCGTGCCCCAACGTTGCTGCCGACAACTCTCCAAATCCCGGCGCGATCTGTTCGGCATTCCCTACACTATGTTCTGCATCAACCCCTGTATCGAGCTCGTCCTTCCACATTGAAACGGGTAAAACCCTACCTTAAACTCAATTCAATTTACTTACAAAAGAGTGATAATAGCGATGGGATGGAGAATGCCGATTTAGAAATGTTCATAATTTTTTTTAAATATATATATATATATATGTTTAAATCAAAATAATAATAATATTAAATTGATATAATTTTAAGGAATGGTCTCAATATTGAATTGTGTTATTTGAATTTATTTTTTCACTCAATATATGATTTTTGTATAAATTAGATAAGAAAAATAAATTCCAAAACTTTTCAAAAAATAGCTTTAAATATAATTGGACATTTTAAATGTAAGTTTTAAGTGAATTTATTTGATTGGTTTTATTAAGGTCAAAGTCCTTTGACTATGGATTAGTTTGTAGAGTTTTTGTGATTTTAACCAATGTTTTAGAAAATGATGAATATTTGCACTTATTGTAGATTAAAAATTATTTCCCTAATTTTTGTAAATATTATTTCTAATTTTCCATTTGTTGAACAAATCTAGATGTGACATTAATTTAATTATTTATGAGCACCTAACAAATAATTTTAAAATAGGAAAAAGACTATTTTTTTGTAAATGACCATTCTGTTAGTGACTGGTTTGACACTAACACTCACATTAACGTTGTTATGCATTACATTTCTAGTATATTTCTGTCACGTCTCCCATACCCAGCTTCTTATCCACACAACATTAACTTAATTATATGTTACTTTCTGCACCTGATACCAATTAAACTTTTTCTGTTGAATCAATTACAAATTCATACTTTTATCCGGTATTTAATTTCTCTTTGGTAATTATAGGTAGTCAGGCGAGTATAAAAAATTTCACGAGGAATTTTGGCTTGACCTCAATTCCTATTAGTCAATCTAGTCGACTTATATATGTATATATGTATATACTGGATAGATGTATACATCCACATATACATTCTATCTATATTTCGTTAACCTTGTTTGCTTCAACTACCTTTTTTTTCTGCAGTTTATATAGAAGGTGGATAGATGCTCTTTTCCCAGTGATTAAATATGCTTACAATCTTCCCTCACACATACTTTTATTACACATAAGTAGATTTTTTTAGTAGGACTCTTCCCTTATTTTATTGTTACAAATATTCAGCATATTTGAAATTCTAGTGCCTATTAAACTCTTCCATTGGAAAAATAGGATATAGATCATCTTTCTTCAATCAAATGGAAGTAATGAAACCGAAATTGATATTTTAGTCTCCCTAATTTCAAATCCTCATACATAGTTAGGATTTAACTTCTGGTTTCATATATTTAAACTTCCATGTAATAGAACAAATTTAAATTCTTAATTCTACAATTCTTGCCATTGTATTACAGTTGTTATACTGAAATCCATACATCTGTCACAGGCTTAGTGGTTTCCTACTTGCTGTTATTGGTTACAGTTTTATTTAAAATGTTCTATTTATACAATACAACAACTAAGTTTTTCATTTCAAAGACAACAAGCTACAACTTGAATTTTTCTATTAGATCAAACATTCAGATTGATTTATCATCTCTAACCTTTATTACTGTAGGGTACAAATCCCCATAACTAACCTCTTGGTTTTTATTTAACTTTCTCACTTCTATTAACATACTGAATTTTCAGCTATTGGATCTAGCTTGTAATTGCATGAGGTATTGAACAGACATTCAATCTAAAATTTAAATAAGAAGTTCTAACAGAACAATGCATATAACCTTGATATACTTAATACAGAGATAAAATAATCTTCAAAGTTATGCATGCATACCGATACTATGACCAGTCCTCCCAACCTTAGAGTTCGTCTATCTCCAGAACTCACCCCCGAGATGAGATCCTCCAAGAACAGACTAACCTCAATCTGTTCTGGAGCAGCTTATTTAAGCTATGCTTTCCCCAAAGCCTGTTTCCAATTCTGCGTCCAGAATTTCAGGATGCTTTATTCCTGTTTGCCTAGGCTTCCCTTATTTAGGGACTTTAAAGTTGCTTTCAGCTTTTCCAGCTTTTCCAGCTTTTTACCTCTTCCCATCTACTTTCCTCATCATTGGGGAATTTAGATTTTTCCTCAAAAATCTAAATTAGAAATAATTTCTTTCAAGGATTTTTTGAAAGATTTTGGGGAAAGTCTTTACCTTTTCCATAACCTCATGGATTAGGCATATGATCTCAATTTCTCATTTGGTCATAGTGCATACACAATATTTTATTTATTTTTCATAAATAAATAATTAGCCACATCCACACAATAATTATCCATTGGGGTCCACTCCCCTTTGGATTTATGTTCAAATGTCTAATTTGAAAAGCATAGAACTTGGGGGTGTTACATATTCCCCCTCTGAAAACAAACACCGTCCTCGGTGTTGACAACTATCTACTTAGTTCATTTTGAAAATAAAGGTGAATGCTTTTCTATCATCTCAGCTTCTCTTTTCCATGTAGCTTTTTCAGCAGTAAAGTGCTCCCACTGCACCTTTACTCTAGCTACTGTTCGATTTTGCAATTCAATTTCTTTCCGCTCTTAGATTTGAAGCGGCTATGGAAGGAATTCCTCTTCTGGTTCCACCTGGATCACATTCCAATCAATAAGGTGAGAAGCATCATGTACAAAAAAAAAAAAATATTTTTATTTTTTTCCAACAAGGAGACATGAAACACATCATGAAATTTAATATGCAAGGGTAAGGCTAGTTTATAAGCCATTAGTTCTCCCCTTTCCAACACCTTCCTCAGTGTTACACTTTAACGTTGATTTTTTTCAACTTTGACGAAGATTTCTTCTTCGTCCTTGCTCAGTTTTCGGCAGAGTACTCTCCTGCTTCCACTCTATTTACTGATGACTTATGCAGTTGGTTTTCTTCCTACTTCTTTGCAAGAAGTCTGTCTGGAAATATTTTATTCCATTCTCTCTGTCCACAATTCATACCAATGTAAGTAATATCAGGTGCATATAATTGATAATCTACAATAACATTCTGAATTTCAATAATTTCAAGAAATTCAGTTATTAGTCAAACCATTCAGGTTCATAACAGTTTAGTGCACTTTTTTTACACTACTTATCCTTTCTTGTTTTTCAGTGAGATTCTCTCCTCACGTAAACTTGATCTAGTTCAGCTTTTCTTGATTTTCTAGGTGATTTATCTGCACTTATCTTCACCTTTTTTCTCCTTGTTTCCAGAGTGTACAATTTCCTGTTACACACTTGGCTAAACAATTTTACAACTTTTCATTAGTACTCATAAATGAAAGAAAACAATTGTATCATATGCATGGTTATGCTTACCCTTTCTCAGTTCATAGTTGTACTTCCAGTATCTTCTCATTGTTTTCTTTTGTTAGTCAATCAATTTAATTAGTAATAACCAGACTCGTTAATAATGTCTATAATTCAATTCTTCACACATGAAATTTTTTCCTCTAACCTCTTTTATGAATTGTATCCACTAGTTCAAAACTTATGTGAATAAATTTGGATCTGATGGGTTTCCCCCACCCCCCAGTCCAAATACAGCTCATCCTCTTTTCTCCCGGTTTGTAGCTGTATAATTTCACACTATTTCCGTGTCTTTGAATTTAAGACTCAGGAAAATTAAATTTAATAAAATTTACACCAAAAACATTTTATAGTGTGAATACATGTTTCTTTTATAGTGATATATGTGATTACTATAATTCATCACATTCACAAGTATTAATACTTTATAATGTCAAAAATAAATTTGACACAGTTTCCCCTTTTTCAAAGAATCACTAGAATTTATGCATTTACTTTTAATTGTATGTTCATGCTTTACTAATTCCAATGATGATTCACCAGTTATATCTATATGTGAATTTCATTAATCATTAGGAATCAACCCATGGTTTATATAAACAACACGTGGTTTCTAACAAAGACCACTTACATCCTAAAACCATGGTTCACTTGATAATATATATATAGGAATTTAATTGTGCTCCATTGGATTCTTATCCATGCATGATAATTTTCATAACTATTTTCCCATGAAAAAAATTATTAGGTTTTGAATTTTTCCTTAACTAAATCACCAGGAAAATTTGATTTATCCCTTGATTTACTCAATGTAATGGGTCCACATTCTACTATGAAATGATCCACAATTACTAACCCAATCAATTATTTAACCAACGATTTATACCGTATGTATTTAAGATTTCCACCTCCTTAATTTCCACGTACATGAACTAAAATATGCTTATTACCAAATACTTTAGTCATGACTTAAATATACATGACTTGAAAATCATCCTGGTAAATTTACCAAATACCAGCATCCAATTTTTTTCCTTTTAACACTTAATCTACCACAATAGTGTTTCTTACTCCTTTAACCATAATTAGAGTAATAATATTCTAGCAATATGGTGAAATATGTCATTCCACTTTTACTTGTAAACTTTTTAAGGTAAATTCACTTTTAATATTTCCTAGTGAATTTATTCTTCTTCCTTAATCCCTTGGGTATAAAGTTTGAAATTTATTTACCTAAATAAATTATCATGTATGAAAATATTATATTCATATGACTCCACAAAATTATGATTTCAGTCTCCTTTATCATATCCTTGATAAAGAACATATAGCGGAATGAGTCCTATTTGTTTAGGATACATATATACATTTATATATACATGTTATCCATTTAACCATACTTCATAATTTGGTTTCTTCATTTACTAACTGTTGGAGAAATCACAGCGGAAACCATTAAACAATTAACACACAGCAATTAATCAAGCACATAAGAAGAGACAGAGTTTTTAACGTGGTTCACCCAAACCTCCTGGGCTACGTCCACACAATAGGGCATTGGCAGTCTTTATTAATTCAAACAGGAGATTACAATTCTCACACACTCTCTCCAAAACAAACGTATGGAGACCTGTTATATAGCAGTAGAATCTAACAGCCTCATAAATCCTCTCAACTCAAATTTAGCATGCATTAACTCCCTCCCAACAAACTGGAGTTAATCTAGCAACAAATTCCTAATTTTTGTCACCTACTGAGATTTTTGCCTATTCTATTCAAAACAGAAAATCTCAACAATCTCCACCTCGACAACAATTAGCCTGATGCCCTGTTATTATTATTTTATCTCTTCTGCAAGCCAAGAGAAGCCAAACACCAACGCAGCTTCTCTAACAAAACTGGTTTCGTGAACATGTCTGCATAGTTTTCCTTTGTATGCACCTTTTCAAGAGAGACTCCCCTTTCAAGAATAACCGTCTTGCCAAAATGGTATTTGATAGGTATATGCTTTGATTTACTATGATAGGCGGGATTTTTAGCCAAGTGAATTGCACTTTGACTATCACAAAATAACTTGATGTTGTCCTGCAACCTACCAAAGTCACCAAAAAAACCTTTCAACCAAACTGCTTCTTTGCAAGCATGTGAAGCAGCTATGTATTCTGCTTCTGTAATGGATAAAGCAACAATGTTCTGTAGCTTTAACATCCAGCTAATAGCTCCACCTACAAGAGTAAATACATACCCTGAAGTTGACCTTCTTTTATCCAGATCACCTGCAAAATCGGAATCAACATATCCACAAACATATTCACTACTTTTGTTATAAGTGATACAATAATCACTTGTGCCTCTCAGATACCGAAGCACCCATTTCACTGCTGACCAGTGTTCTTTACCCGGATTTGCCATGTACCTGCTGACAACCCCAACTGCATGAGAAATATCTGGTCGCGTACATACCATCGCATACATCAAACATCCTACTACATTGGCATAAGGAATTCGAGACATATAATCCTTTTCTTCATCTGTATTAGGACATAAACTCGAAGAAAGTTTAAAATGGGAAGCTAAAGGGATCGACACAGGCTTCACATTGTTCATACCAAACCTCAAAAGTATTTTCTCAACATACTTCTGTTGTGATAGCCACAGCTTACCATTACTCCTGTCTCTGAAAATCTCCATGCCCAAAATCTGTCTTGCTGCTCCTAGATCTTTCATATCGAATGTCTTTGCCATCTGAGTCTTCAACCTGTTGATTTCATCAATGCTTTTGCTTGCTCAAAGCATATCGTCAACATACAACACTAAGATAATGTAGAACATGACATTTTTCACCTTTGAAATACACACAATGATCATATTCACTTCTAACATATTTCGACTCAACATGAAAGAATCAAACTTATACCATCGCGAGGCTGGCTCTTCTGTGCCATACAATGACTTCTTGAGCCTGCAGACAAATTTCTTATTGTGATGTTGAACAAACCCTTCTGGTTGTTCCATATATATTTCCTCATCTAGATCTCCATGTAGAAAAGCAGTCTTAACATCTAGTTGCTGTAACTCTAAATCAAACAAAGCAACTAAAGCTAACGCAATTCTAATTGAAACAATTTTAACCACTGGTGAAAAAATCTCATGAAAGTCAATACCGGCTTTATGAGAAAACCCTTTTGCAACCAGTCGCGCTTTGTACCTGTCCTCCATATCATTCACACCCCGTTTCAGCTTGAAAACCCATTTACACCCCACAGTTTTCCTGTCTTTCGGAAGCTCAACCAGATCCAATGTGCCGTTCTTACTCAAGGCCATCATTTCATCCTTCATGGCTGCTTTCCACTTATCACTATTCGAACCTTCTATAGCTTCCTGATAGCACAGAGGTTCATCATCGTTAGCGGTCAAAGCAACTGAAGTAACATAATCATCATACCTTCTCGGCGGCTGTTTGATTCTTGTCGACCTCCTTAAGGATGTTTCTGGTTGACTATCATCTGTAGGACCTTCTTGCCGATCAGTATCTAAGACCTGTTCATGATCTAAACCTGAACCCTGTTCATGTTCTGAAACCTGTTCATGACTAGTATCTGAACTATGGTCATCATGACTATCATTAGAAGTGCCGGGCCAAACCTAATGTGCTTAAAATCAAATACATCATCCTGCTTCAATCTACTATCTCGCATCTAACTCATAAGAGAGGATTCATTAAACTTTACATCTCCGTTGATGATGATTTTACTGTAGAGATCCCTTACAATCTATATCCCTTTGTTTCAATACAACAAATGGAAGAGTCAACGTTTTATACCTCTACATCGTTAGCAATGATGGCTAGGAGGTCTTCCAGAAAGAAAGACGCTCCGGTAAGTGCAGCGATTCACGTTCAAAGTCGAAAGGGAAGAAGAGCAAAGTGAAGTGCTGGTTTTGTGGTAAATCGGGGCACTTGAAGAAAGACTGCTGGAAGAGACAGCAAACAGAGAAGAAAGCAGATTCTTCGACAGAGAAGAAGGAGGCAAATGCGACAGATACAGGTTCGACATCTGGTTCAGGTATGAGCGACGAAGTGTTGTCTGTTAATATGTCAAATCATGATCAACATTCGTTGTTAGATTCCGGTGCATCAAACCACATGTGTATTCATAGAGAATGGTTTAAGACGTATAGATCAGTTAATGATGGAGTCGTGTACATGGGTAATGATGTTACATCTAATATTTTTGGATAGGAAGTATACAACCGCAAATGTTTGATGGCACAACTAAATTGTTAACATATGTGAGACATAAATTCCAGACTTAAGAAAAAATCTAATTTCTTTAGGAGCATTGGATACGAATGGATATAAAACTGTAATTCAAGGTGGAGTCATGAAAATCTATAAAGGTATTTTACTAGTAATGAAAGCTAAGAAAGTAGGAAATCTGTTCCAGTTAGAAGGAAGAACAGGGTCAGTTCATGTGTCTACGGTGTCTGAATATGAAAGTAGTTCCATTCGCCTATGGCATCAAAGGTTGGGCCATATGAGCGAAAGAGGGTTGAAAATTTTGGCTGATCGCAAGTTACTTCCAAATCTGAAGTCTGGAAAGTTAGATTTCTGTAAGCATTGTCTGTTTGTAAAACAAAGTAAACAAAAGTTTAAAACAGGCAAACATACTAGTAAAGGCATACTTGATTATATCCATTCAGATGTTTGGGGTCCAGCCCCTACAGCGTCATCTGGTGGCTCGTCATATTTTGTGTCGTTCATTGATGACTTTTCTAGGAAGGTGTGGGTCTACATGTTGAAAAGAAAGTCCGATGTTTTTTCACTGCCAGCTTTAGAGCATCGTAGAAAATGTGCACTCGTAGAACAATAAAGTGTTTAAGAACTGACAATGGTGGTGAGTTTACTTCCCAAGAGTTTTGACAGCCTATTGCAAGGATGCATGGATCGAGAGACATAAGACTACTGTTTATACTCCTCAGCAAAATGGAGTTGTTGAACGCATGAACAGGACTCTTTTGGAGAGAGCCAGGAGTATGCTGAGTAACGCCGGGTTGCAAAAGGAGTTGTGGATGGTGCCAAAGTGGCAAATAAAAACTCTTGTTATGTGATAAACCGATCTCCACGACGTCATAGATCGGAAGATTCCGCAAGAGGTATGGAAAGGACACCTTATGCATTATTCTAAACTCGTAGTGAGAGCGTCAAGTGCATATGCTCTAGTGCCTAAACATCAACTAAGTTATATCCAAAGTCTAAAAGGTGCATGTCTTTGTTGGGTATGGTATTGGAACAAAGGGATATAGATTGTGGGATCCTACTACCCGCAAAATCATCATCATAACAGAGATGTAAAGTTTGATGAATCCTCTCTTGTACAGTTAGATGCAGATAGTAGATTGAAACAGGATGATGTATTTGATTTTCAGCACATTCAGTTTGACAGCACTTCTAATGATAGTCATGATGACCATAGTTCAGATACTAGTCATGAATAGGTTTCAGAACATGAACAGGGTTCAGGTTTAGATCATGAACAGGTCTAAGATACTGGTCGGCAAGAAGTTCCTACAGGTGGTAGTCAGCCAATCGAGGAAGCACCAGAAACATACTATCTAAGCATTTGCAGTTGTATACTTCCTATCCCAACAATATTAGATGTGACATCATTACCCATGTACACGACTCCATCATTAACTGATCTATACGTCTTAAACCATTCTCTATGAATACACATGTGGTTTGATGCACCAGAATCTAACAACCAATGTGATCATGATTAGACATATTAACAGACAACACTTCGTCGCTCATACCTGAACCAGATGCCGAACCTGTATCTGTCGCATTTGCCTCCTTCTTCTCTGTCGAAGAGTCTCCTTTCTTCTCTGTTTGCTGTCTCTTCCAGCAGTCTTTCTTCAAGTGCCCCGATTTGCCACAAAACCAACACTTCACTTTGCTCTTCTTCCCTTTCGACTTTGAACGTGAATCGCTGCGCTTACCAGAGCGTCTTTCTCTAGAACGACTTCTAGCCATCATTGCCTCTGATGTAGAGGTGTCAGCATTCGACTTCTTCCTCGTCTCCTCAGAAAACATGGCTCCAACCACATCGTCAAACTCAAGGACAGCTGCATTACTGAAGCTTATGGAAGTAACAAAGTGATCCCACGATTCAGGTAATGTACACAATAGAGTTATTTCCTTATCGTCTGAATCAAATTTTACATCTAGACTTTGTAATTGTACCAATAGAGTATTGAAAACATTCAGATGGTCAGTAACCGAGGTACCTTCCTTCATCCGCAAACTGTATAGCTGCCGCTTCAGGAGAATCTGATTTGTCAAGGATTTCGTCATGTAGAGCTTTTCAAGATTTATCCACAAGCCTGCGGCGGTCTTCTCTGACACAATGTTGAACAGAACGTCATCTGCCAGACATAACCAAATTGCGCTCAGAGCTCTGTCATCCAACTCATCCCATTCATCCTCCGTCATGGAAGAAGGTCTTTTGCTCCTCCCCAACAGTGCTTTCGCCACGCCTTGTTGAACCAGCAGATCGTGCATCTTTAGCTTCCAGATCTCGAAATTGTTTTTTCCATTGAACTTCTCAATTTCAAACCGGGCATTTTGAGTTTTCGCCATCTTGTTTCAGCAAAAAAAACAGTAATCTCCAGAACCAATTTTTCAAATAAAGAATGCCCTTTTAATAAAAAAATGCCTTAAAAAAAAAATTGCCCTTGCCTTCCTTTAAGTGCCTCTCACTGCCTTTTAAAAAAAAAAATAATCCTTGAAAAAACACTTTCCTTTTATACCATATGAAATGGTAATTCAAATCGATTTAAAAAACACTTTTACACAAAAAATGCACCTTATAAACTCCACCCTTTTAAAATAAAATCGATTTAAAAAGTCCACCATATAAATCGACTTTTACATATCGATTTTTTTCAAAAAACATTTGTATAAATCGATTTTTTTTTAAATGCCACCCTTTTTTGATATAATCGATTTCAATCCAAATCGATTTCAAACGATTTCATTAAACAAACTTTAAAAAATGCAAATCGTTTTATTATTTTTTTTTGTTTAAAAAAAAAACGCTGCACTAAAACGATTTGAACAGCATTTAAAAAAAACTTTAAAGGTTCAACATTGGCATTGGACACCTCCGCCAGTGTACCAGCAACGCACCAGCAGCAGTTACATAGTACGCATCAGCGCCGTTCGAAATTGTAACAGGTTCAACAGCTCTGTTTTATCACTGTTCACAAAAAAAAATTTGATCCCGGCAGCAGGCAAAAGGTCCAATAATCAGTGAACAGGAAACTTCGGCTGGGTTCTCAACAGCCACGGCTTCTGCCCTTGGCACAAAACGACATCCCACGGCTCCACGCAGGCTCACAAATCTTCTTTCAACTGCACGGACTGAGAATGGCTAACACAATTTGTATGCAATTAAAAAACAAATCTGCGACCTCTTACTCAGCACCGATACCACTTGTTGGAGGAATCACAGCGGAAACCATTAAACAATTAACACACAGCAATTAATCAAGCACATAAGAAGACACAGAGTTTTTAACGTGGTTCACCCAAACCTCCTGGGCTACATCCACACAACAGGGCATTGGCAGTCTTTATTAATCAAAACAGGAGATTACATAATTCACACACACTCTCCAAAACAAACGTATGGATACCTGTTATATAGCAGGAGAATCTAACAGCCTCATAAATCCTCTCAACTCAAATTTAGCATGCATTAACTCCCTCCCAACAAACTGGAGCTAATCTAGGAACTAATTCCTAATTTTTGTCACCTACTGAGATTTTGCCTATTTTATCCAAAAAAGAAAATCTCAACACTAACATTGTATTTTCCACTTCATTATTTTGGTTCAATGCTCCAACATATAATTATGTTTTTGGCCTCTTGATATACTACACATATGTTTCCACTTTCATTTCTTCTACGTGTATAACTCTATATACCTACAATTTTTAAAGAGGTAATGGATAGAACATTTCCCACTATAAAATTTCAATATTAAATTATAACCTCTATTGTAACTATGTACGTAACCAAGGGTAATATACACCCATAATGGTACATTATCCATGTATATACACCTTTTATACTTGTATTTGTAACATGTCTCACATCACAAAATTTCAACACTTGTATTTGTAACATGTCTCACAAAATCCTTAATTAGTCTCTTACAATTTAACTTGTCATCTCTCATTCACATCTTCTCTTAATTCATTATGTCATTGTGTATACTTATGGTTGGAATGATTATCCAATTTTCCAACCTCATTTATAACATTATTCTTAGAGATATTCTTTCTCGATAATAATGTGAAACTGATAGGTTAACTCGTCTCTCGTTTTATTTTATATAGGAGAGGGAGTTACTCCTACCTTAACTTTTGGTATTGACACTAACACATAAGAAATGGTTACATATTTTATTATAGACCATACTCCTAAATATATTCGTTTCCCATATTTTTTTTTTTTTCTAGTGATCCTGGATTGGATTTAATTTACCAACCTATTCACGTTCTTTACTAATTTTAAATTTTCATCCATTCAATCATTAACCAACTCTACATATGAATTTTTCTTTTACAATTCCTTAACAACCATTCCATATATATATACTAAGTCTAAATTTCATATGTCACATATGAAATTATGTGTTAATTCAAAGCCATTATAATAATTATATATATAATTATTAACCCAACTTTCGACCTTGAATCTTTGTTTGTTACGTTGACTTATACTTACATAAGTGCTTGTAATCTTTCTCGTTTCACCACATGATATATATAACTTAAGTAACCATATGGTTGACCGTATTGAATTCACTTGATCCTTTGACTTATATGGGTGAGAATTTATTTTAATAACCAAGTTACAACACATAACTTTTTTTTGCATACCTTATTCCCAACCCTTATTAAATTGTCGGCCTATCTTATCTTTAGATTTTATAACCTGCTTCTCAATTAAATCCGTATAAAATTTCCATTATTAATTTCCTACGCATGCCTTTTTATTTCCATATGATTATCATGAAATGGAACACCTAACATTTACAAATTTTCCTACGTCGAAGATCTTTTCATTACTTTTTCCACATCACGGTAACCTTGACCTAGGGTTTTTGTTACGATCGAGAACTTACATTGTTAGTGATTCAAAGATCTTGAAACATATCTCTTGTAGGTTGGTAGTATCCTGCATTAAATTGAGTTGAAATATCCAATGACGGTTTCTTAGAAACAATGGCCATTAATTTAATTAATGTACTTTTTTTTTTTGTCAGTTTCGAGCTCGATGAAAATCCTCAAGGGATTTTTACAGTAGCCACCTACTGCCTCTGCTTTTAATTAATGGGATGTGTTTTTGTTTTCGTATGATAGACTTAATTATCCCTCTTGGCTTCTCACCTTTTTAAACATCGATCTGTGTGTATGCCCCCATCCGATGACGCGTGGATGGACCAGATCGACTTGGATTTTGTATGAGTATTGGTTTTGAATCTCTTTATTTTTGATGCGAATGATCATTCGGTGATATTCAGTTTTTTAAACCTGTAGAATCGCATTAGCCCAAGGTTGTTAAAATCATGTCGAATTGGGATTTGAATGACATGCACACTGTATAAACCTTTGTTCACGGTTATAATGCCACCAAGTGTTAATACTCCATGGAACACTGGCAAAACATAAAAAAAAAAAAACCTGCCCCAACATTCGACTAAGGTTAAAACCTTTATAAACGACTTTGAACTAGGGCTTATAGAAACGCAGATTTGTTTTAAATAATATAGGTGGAACCCACTTCCACGACATTAACAATGCAATGGAGATTACCATTATGAAATCATCATTGAGATATTCATTTATACTCTTGGCTTAACTGGTAATTAATATTTATCATGACGTAAGTCCATTGGTCTTTTCTTTGTTAGGGTTTTTTTTTAACAAGATAAATTTTATTTTAATTTTAGCATAAAGGATATTACATCTCTGATCTCCATTTTCAAGGAGGGTACTAGAAATTTAACGTAGACTGATGACTCGTTGCATCGAGTCCCACCCAAATCCATTTTTCCACTGTGGATTGAATAACACGTAAATTTTTTACCTACCAAGTACTGTGTATATTTATTCGTTACAGCAACTCATAATTTCTACTCGATGCACCTCGAGCCGAGGAGTCACTGTCTGATAGCGGCCGAGTGTGTGGCTATGGTTAACTAGGGTTTTAGAATTTTTTTTTTCTATTAAATCTGGCACTCTCACATTTTTCCCTTTCTTTGTTTGCTTATACTCATTGTATTCTTACTCTGCGTTTCAAATGAGAAATGGAAATTTCTTTGTTATCAGATGTCCCGCTTTCTTTTAAGCTTTCGTCCGACAGTATCGACCCATTTGCGTTCTACTGTAAGCTACCTGACTTCATTTTATGTTATCTGTTTCATTTCTAATCTCTTTTATATACCTGTAGTTCTTATTAACAAATATTCTGCTCATTTACTTATTATTTGAGTTTCTATTCTTATTATGGTTCTTCACCATTTTCTGTGAGGATTTAGACAATTTCTTCTTGCGGTCTACGTCGAGAGTCCTGGAATTTTCGTTCCATATCTCCACAATGAGATGATGTTGCAACGTGTCCTCATTTGACGGTATGAATTCGTCCCAATTAGTGGTTTTCAATTTATTTTACCAGTTCTGTAATTCATTTGCTTTTCTCCAAACCCAATCATTTACCCACGCCCATCCTAACTCAGTTTTTCTTACTTTTCATTCCAGGTAGAAGTTTCTACTCGTAATAAGTAGCTTTCTCCCATCCGTCATGCTTTTTTTTTTTTTTTTTCTAATCGGCTTTATCTCTGACTTTTCCTTTTTTTCTAATTTCGTTTCACATAAATTTACCCTTCTAACTTCATATCATTCAATTTCGGGTTTTTTTTTTTTTTTGAGGGATTGGTTCACGGACTGGTTATCTGGGTTTTAAGAGATTGGTTCACGGACCAGTTATCCCGATCGAACCCGTCATACCTCTGGTGAATATCTCACGGTTTTTTATTTTTATTTTTAATTTTATTTTGAGATTAAAATAACTCATCCGTAAGATCTTAACTTTCCCAATGCAAATTTCATTTTCCTAGAATATTGATTCTATACTCGTTATTTCTTTATTTTCTCGATTTCCTTGGTTTCTAGTCGCATGTTGTTGAAGTTTCTCCAATGTTGGGGCTTTACTTCCCCATATGTCTCCCCAATCAGGGTTTTTTTTTTTTTTTTTTTTTTTTTGCAATTCATCTATTTCTGAGCTTTATCAGATTTGTTTCCGATTAACAATTTTAAGTTATTCTATGTGTTCCCCAAGCAGGTGGAAATCCAAATTTGTTTTACTAATCTGGTAGGTATTAAATGAGGTACAAGTCATCTTCTACTTACGACTGAAGCTATTTTTCTGGCCATTATTTTTTTTGTTGATATTTCAATTTTGATATTAACGTTTATTCACATAGTTGCACAGTATCTAATACAATTCTGGTTGATTGTAGGTAGACCTAAGAACATTCATACCAAGATTGATGTACGGATTCTTTCGCCCTTCGTCTAACTGGGTGGTACTTGTTATTTTGATACTCAGGTTGGTGTCCAAATTTTGGTTGAATATTCAAGAGGAATATCAACATGGACCTGAGTATAGACACTCCTACTTTTAAGGATCTTTTGGAAATAGTTTCCAGTGTGTTTTTTTGTAATCTGAATTTGGACTGTATATAGTTCAACTGTAACATTGAACTTTAAGGAAATCGATGGTACTTTTCTTTTTATTTCCTCCACTACTTCCAATACAAATGTTTTGTTTTGCATTAAAAGTATTTATGATACAGAAATATCATTATCGCTTATAAATTTTATCTTGTTTACCATACAGCTCTTTTGTATTTCTAATACCATAGTATATGCATCTGTTCACATTAAATTATTATAGAATAGATCTTATTAATAATTTTCTACCGTTACAGGTATATTTTATATTTTCTCATCTAGGCATATCTAATTTAATAAGCTTTCAAACAAGCCTGTCCCTTCTTTTTATGAACAGTTCAAATTTCTTATGTAATACCATAATCAATATTCGAACATATATATGCTTTTCTTATATTAGTTTCGAACAACTTAAAACAAAATTATATAATAGCTTATTGTTTCCTTTGTGAGCACATAAATTTCCCAGTTTTTCAACCAGTGGGCTTTGATACCATTTGTCACATCTCCCATACCCAGCTTCTTCTCCACACAACATTAACTTAATTATATGTTACTTTCTGCACCTGATACCAATTAAAATTTTTTTGTTGAATCAATTACAAATTCATACTTTTATCCGGTATTTAATTTCTCTTTGGTAATTATAGGTAGTCAGGCGAGTATAAAAATTTCCACGAGGAATTTTGGCTTGACCTCAATTCCTATCAGTCAATCTAGTCGACTTATATATGTGTATATATATATATATACTGGATAGATGTATACATCCACATATAAATTCTATCTATATTCCATTAACCTTCTTTGCTTCAACTACCTTTTTTTTTTCTGCAGTTTATATAGAAGGTGGATAGATGCTCTTTTCCCAGTGATTAAATATGCTTACAATCTTCCCTCACACATACTTTTATTACACATAAGTAAATTTTTTTAGTAGGACTCTTCCCTTATTTTATTGTTACAAATATTCAGCATATTTTAAATTCTGGTGCCTATTAAACTCTTCCATTGAAAAAATAGGATATAGATCATCTTTCTTCAATCAAATGGAAGTAATGAAACCGAAATTGATATTTTAGTCTCCCTAATTTCAGATCCTCGTACTTAGTTAGGATTTAACTTATGGTTTCATATATTTAAACTTAGATGTAATAGAACAAATTTAAATTCTTAATTCTACAATTCTTGCCATTGTATTACAGTTGTTATACTGAAATCCATACATCTGTCACAGGCTTAGTGGTTTCCTACTTGCTGTTATTGGTTACAGTTTTATTTAAAATGTTCTATTTATACAATACAACAACTAAGTTTTTCATTTCAAAGACAACAAGCTACAACTTGAATTTTTCTATTACATCAAACATTCAGATTGATTTATCATCTCTAACCTTTATTACTGTACGGTACAAATCCCCATATCTAACCCCTTGGTTTTTATTTAACTTTCTCACTTCTATTAACATACTGAATTTTCAGCTATTGGATCTAGCTTGTAATTGCATGAGGTATTGAATAGACATTCAATCTAAAATTTAAATAAGAAGTTCTAACAGAACAATGCATATAACCTTGATATACTTAATACAGATATACTTAATATAGAGATAAAATAATCTTCAAAGTTATGCATGCATACCGATACTATGACCAGTCCTCCCAACCTTAGAGTTCGTCTATCTCCAGAACTCACCCCCGAGCTGAGATCCTCCAAGAACAGACTAACCTCAATCTGTTCTGGAGCAGCTTATTTAAGCTATGCTCTCCCCAAAGCCTATTTCCAATTCCGCGTCCAGAATTTCAGGATGCTTTATTCCTGTTTGCCTAGGCTTCCCTTATTTAGGGACTTTAAAGCTACTTTCTACTTTTCCAGCTTTTCCAGCTTTTTACCTCTTCCCAACTACTTTCCTCATCATTGCGGAATTTAGATATTTCCTCAAAAATCTAAATTATAAATAATTTATTTCAAGGATTTTTGAAAGATTTTGGGGAAAGTCTTTACCTTTTCCATAACCTCATGGATTAGGCATGTGATCTCAATTTCTCATTTGGTCATAGTGCATACACAATATTTTATTTATTTTTCATAAATAAATAATTAACCACATCCACACAATAATTATCCATTGGGGTCCACTCCCCTTTGGATTTATGTTCAAATGTCTAATTTGAAAAGCATAGAACTTGGGGGTGTTACAATTTCCTAGGTCCTTTACTTAAAGGAGGGAGGGGGGCCGGGCGGGGCGGGGGGTGGGAAGGGCAGGGGGTGTTTGTAGTCATGGCTAGCTATCCCCTGGTTATGTTATCTCATTTGAATTTTTTTAGCTCTAATTTCATTTTGAACTTTTACACTTTAAGTCGTGCAGAACAACAAGTGTATGGAACTAATGATGGGTGTATTAGAAGAGGTGTTGTGTACAGGAGAAAAAGTATGAACACAAACTTTCCTTTGCACACATGCAATTATTTTAATTTTAAGGAGAAAAATTGGATCGTGGTTTCTTATGGTTGTTCTACAAATGAATATTTGATCTACATATTTCTTATGATATCATGTTCATGCTTGTGATCTAATATCATTTTCATCGTATAAGGCAATGGCAAAGAAAAGAAAGAAAAAGGCACAAATAATTGAGAAATAAAATTTTGTTGTGATACTTATCATGGTAAATACTTTTCTTATACTAATTTTGGATTCCTAATAAAAGGAATTGCAATATATTTGTAACATGGAAATTATATTATTGAGAAGCATGGAACATAAAATATTGATACAATTGAGTACAAAAAATTACAAACTATTATCTCATCGTTGGAAACACTCATGGAACCAAATGTCGTGATTCCACATACAGAGTTATACAATATATCCACATTTTTCTTTAGATTTTTTGTCTTTGTAATCCCCCCTATTTAGAATGACATGTGTTATTTTAAAAACCTAAAAATTGTAAATCATCATTATCATATCGCCATGTTCCATTTATATGACAATATACCTCTACCTTAAATTTCTTTTTAGTTTTTTCCTGTAGTGTTTTGTATTTATGTTGTAAGCGTGAAAAGGTTGCACTTTCTCCTTGCCAATGCTAATAAAATGGCCCTAATTCCCTAACCTTAGGGTTTCTCCTGTCCATACGAATTATAATATGTCATTAAAAATATGGTACCATAGATACAAGCATAATATCATCGATTAAAAATCCATGCTCGCAACAATTCTAAACACTTTCTTGATAATTATACCTTTAGAAAAATATATGTTTTAAATTAGGGAAATTCAGTGTGAAAATGTAAATTAATTATTAATCTTGTGTCATTTTTTTATAGCGCACCTCCGGTTTTGTAATGACATCAACTCTAGAAATTCACGACATCCACCAAAGGTTTTGAAATTCAAGGGTGGTCCAAAGATCATGAAATATAATATAGTTTTAACATAGAAAAATTGAGGTTAATCATCGTGCATGTCTCCAATATGTTGGAAATTTCTTTATCAAAGGTAAAATTTGTTTATCCAAATCTTGCACTGTTCCTTTGATACTATGAAAATAGACACAATTGTATTCACTGTATTGGGCTTGGAGCAAGTATTTTCAAAAAACCTCAAAATAATTTGATGGCCAATCATGTGGTTCTACATAATTCAAGTAGTGTGCCCATAATGCACATTGGGTAACGTGTTGGAGTTAAATCGGTTATTACTTTATGTTGGTGATGTGCTTTATCCACCATTGATAACTTTTGGGTGTTTTGGACTCTGCCACGTGCTTTGAACTTTGTGTTGTGAAATTCTTAGCACATGGTTAGTTGACTAAATCAATGATAGACAATGTTGATCAAGTGAAAAATATGGGAGGAGGTTGATTGTGCAAAGAGACCTCATGGGTGAGCTAGATATGATATCTTTATGTTGACATGATGTTGCATTATATGATATCGAGTTTATAAGGATCTATGCCAGAATAAGCTTACGAAGGATCCAATATCCAATTTTCAAAACTGGGGTGGTGCGTTTTATTATATTTTTGTACACAAAGGGATCTCGTTAAAAACTACGAAGATGTGGGATGGAACCTTTATTATGATATGAATCAATTTTGTTAAGTGGTGTGAATATTTTACCCTAGTTTTTGTCTCTGTACTTTATTCAAAATGAAGGCAGAGGATGACGTGGTTGTGGAACGGTAGGAAAAATTTGGTAGCAATGGTGCTAATATTGGATAGCCTAGAAAATTCAGGTTAACAAGTATTATGGACAAGAGTATTGATTCAACCAATTCTCGTTAATTCACAAAATAAAAATTATGGTAGTTCAAGGTGAAATTTTCATCATTGGGAAGAGTTATGGGAAGTTGTAAGAACCCTAACTGCAGGCCCTCACCCTATTCCAATTCGATGATCTCATGGGTTCCCAATTCATGAGATGCATGGATCTTGACAAGTAAAGTGACTAGATAATATTCAAGTTATGTATAAACTTCTTGAACCCTAATTGTAGTACAATGTTGGATTCATTAAGGATTTTACCAAAAAGGAATATGGTGTATTTGGAGAAAGGATGCATGAATTAATTCAACCATAGAAAACAAGTGAAAAGATACTTAAAAAGGAAGCTTCTAAGGAATATGTGATTAGTCACTAAGTTCTAAACTATCTCTTGTAGTTGGAGTGCTTTATATGATTTTTGGCGGAATGAATGTTACACATTCTCCTTTAGACTCAGAACCCATTATTGAGAGAGTTTCCAAAGTCTTTTCTTTCAATTGGGATAAGAAATTATTTGAAAGTGGGTTTCCTAGAAATTGGTGCTAGTTTGAATGTGGATGGTCCTGCTCCCACCAATGGTTTAGTAGTTGGGGGGTTTTGTTTTGTATATCTACCCTTATTATCTCTTTGTCTAGGCATAAATAACCATAATGAAAAAAAAATCATACAGTTTTTATTTTTGATTTTTTTGTAAACACGCTTCCTAATCACCTATATCTAAGTGTGATTCCTCGACAATGAAGCCAAAAATGTTGCTCTAATTTATTGAGTTAAATTAGAGCATCTATTTTACTTATCAATCTGGGTTGGCAAACTTAGAAGAACACCAAGTTAGATGGATCTTATATTAAGCTAATGTAGGAAGTAGTTTTTTATGTGACAATAATGGAAATGCATATTAGAAATATAAATTCCTGAAAATAAAACATTAAAATTATGATCTAGAAGCAAGAGTGCAATGAGTCTTTTTGGAACATAGCCAATAATAAATAGGCTCTAACTTAGATGCCTTGGTTGTCCTTCATCATTATCCATATTCCAATAAGATCAATTCCACCATAAGGCATAACAAAATGTTAAGAAATCAATAAAGATCAAATGCATAAACACAATTTCCAGTTCAATTCTTAATTCATCAGGAAGGGGATCAAATTTAGATATCTTTGTTGACCTTCCTTACTTAAATGAAGTATAGAAAGAAACTAATTCCAAAAGCATAGATGATAATAAATTCAATAAAGTAGTAAATATTAAATGCACAATTTTCATTTGAGTTCTTAGTCTAGAAGGAAGAGGATATAACTTAGATGCCTTGGTTGACCTTCCCTACTTAAACCAATTGTTGAAAAGATATCATTGAAAAACATAAATGGACATGGAATATAATGAATCTATTCATAAAATATTTGCGAGGAACTATAAAGGAAACAAAATATACGATATTTAGAATTAATTTTGGAATGGGGACCTTCCACCCTTTTCTTAGCATACTTGAAGATTATCGACTACTATAGATCAACAATCACATTCCACAACAAGAAAAACAAGAAGTAGAAGGAAGGTTCTTCATGTGAAAAAGTCAACAAGAAATGTGTGTCTAATTTAATTTTCCCTTAATTAAATCGGATAATAAAATGTAATCTTATCTCATAATCACTTGTAATAGTTATATGAGTGTGATAAACTTAGTTAGCTCATGAATTTGAAGTTGATGGTGGTTGGTGAGGCATGCAGTTTGATTCTATTAGTTATGGAGTTCGACTTGCAGTTAGTGCATTAATTTAATGCATGAGAAATTAGTTAACTTAATTTATTGAGTTACAGTGAGTTGAACTGGTTGTAACTGTTTGTTGCACAAGTGAGAGATTAAGTGAATTAAATCATATTTAATTCACATGCAGTAATATTCCATGCAAATGATGAGTTACTATTAATAGCTGCATGCATGTCAGTTCCAGTGGATACCTAGTTGAGACAAAGGTTAAAGGGATGTTAAATATCAGTTGTATCATTAGTAGGTTGCCTACATGCAATAAGAAAACCATAGCATTTACCATGAGTATTTGTAATATTCCCAAAATTTAGACTTCATCTAAATGGAATATTATAGTTAGTTTTATCTTTAGATTGATGAATAAATGGGTAGGGAGGCCCATTAACCCCTTTAGAAGAAAGAATAACATTCCTCATGTGAAAAGAGGAAGAATAAACAGCTAGAAGGAGCACATTTAGGTGTGAACAAGGAGGATATCATGTTGATTCAGTCATCTTTGACCAAATCAACATACACTATCTAGATACATTGTATCTCCTTGATAAACTGCGTAGATTAGGTGGAGGACAACTTGCATGATCTTGGAGGAAAATTTTGATGGGACCCAATATGAATATTTTCACTTAATATATATGAAGAGGATGGAAGCCTTTGCCATTCATGTTTTAGATTATCATTTTGATATCTGTCTGCTTAGACTTGGCTTCCTCTTGCTGTTTAGCAGGGTTGTAGTGATGTTTAGCACAAGGGTGTTCCTGAGCGGGAATTCAATCTCTTCCCTTGAGAGGCCTCTTGGGAGAGTATTGTAATAATTTGTTCCACATCTAGGGTTGAGGCCAAGCATCAGTCTTCAGTCACAGCATTATTTTTGTAGCAGTGTAATGTTTTGTTGTAGGGTGTTACAAGTGGAAAATTGATCATTCCACTTCCGGGTCTGTTTCTTAGTAGAGGGTCCCTTTCCTTCTCTTAAGAGATCAGCAAAGGATATTTCTGAGCTCATTTCATATCCTGGCAATTGGCCAAAGCAGTTCTGCTCTCCTATAGTTCATTCCCTTGTAGGAACTACGTCATTTTCCCGAGAGTTGCTGCAGCAAGGTTCTAGGCCTTGTTTCTGAGCTAGTTTCCTAGGGAAAGGGCCAACCCTTCTCTCGGAAAGCTAGAAAAATGGATTATTATCCCTCTTGTAAATTATTCAGCTATGTTCATGTAATGTTGTAGTGAGAGTGAGTTATTTTTGAGCTGCATATCCATATCTACTCTTTTTGTACATGTGTCTCAATAAACCTTTATTGGGTTATCTATATAATGCAATAAGGAGGCTAGATCTCTGTTTGCTTAGCATATTATGGCATCAATCTCCATCTCTATGATTTTCTATTGTAATGTTGTAGAAGCCCTCATCAAATAACACTGTATATGCTTCAGTCTTTTCTGCATAGTCTAAGTCATGGGATTTGGGTATTTCTAAGTCATTGTAAGGCCGAGAGATCTGTTTAACCTATAAAAAGTGATTTGTTTCCGATTACCTTTTCTAAGTGATCCAACCATTATTTCCCTTTATTATCATGCAGTCATATGGGAATAACGTTTTTAGGGTCTATTTTGTTGCTTTTCCCCACTTGGAGACAATGTATAAAGGAATACTTTTGCTGATACGTTCCTAATCTGATGTAAATATGTTTAACACACATTTTATGAGATAATTTGCTGCAGTACTTTCATTTGTGTTCATGTATTGCTGGATATCCAACTTTGGAACATCGTAAGGTGTTTTTATTGTTGTAGAATTTCCCTATTTTGGGATATTACAATATTGCACAGTTTTGGAAGGCTAAATTTCCTAAAGAATAAGGATTTAATTCTACATGAATTTCAGAAGAAAGGCAGGCTGAGCAGAGGCTGAAAATTCGCTAAGTGTTGATCAATTTTTTCTGGATCAATGTCAGACAGTTGTGAGAGTGCAGGAGACTGTTATGAGAAGAATGCATTCTAATTGTTTCATGATTCATTGGTGAATATACAATAAAATATGGAGGCGTTTTGAGTAGTAAGATTTCCCTGGGAAAATATCTATGTTGTGGTTTTATTTGCTTCTTTCTTTACTTTTTGTGCTTGGCGATCATGTTTATTTTCTGCAATTGATTTGTAGAAGGATTCAATATGTTTCTTTAGTACATTGCTTGATCAGATTGAATCCATTGATATACATATTGTTTGTACAATTTCTACATGGTATGAGAGCACCAGAAATCACTATAGTGGAGAATAAATTGAGTTTGTCTCAATAGCATTCAAAATTACAAAATTATTCTTTGGTGTGATAGGCAGATCGGGATCAAGATGGATTTGAATGGCTTGAGATTGGAGTATGCACTTGAGGGAAGTTCCAATTATATTACGTGGAAAGACAAGATGGAGGCATTTCTATAGGACAATGGGTTGAAATAATTCATTGATAATGACATTCTTCAACCTACTGCAACAAATGCCTCTTTTCCTGATGCTTAGCAAAAGATGGTTGCAAAGGTGAGGAGGATCTTATTGGAGGGAGTACAAGACCACATTGTCTCGAGTCTCCATGGTAAAACGACTACATATGCAATGTGGAAGGCTTTGAGAGATCTATTTCATAGTAGCAGTGATCATAGAAAATTGGCACTGAAGGACAAGCTCAAGAAAATCAAAATGGAGAAAGGCAACACTATTCTAAAATATTTAACCAAGTTTTTCTAATGTTGAGATGAGCTTGGGGGCGTCGAAATTACTGTCGTGGACGATAACTTGGTGAGCCTAGCTCTTATATGAATTCCAAAGAGTTAGCATAGTTATAGGGACTCTGTCAATGGGAGGGATAATGATCCAGGTGGATACTGGTGGCAACTGCACCATCAGTTCTTTCATTTTTCAATTTCAGCACAACTTACTATTTTTAGCAGTTTTTTGGGTCATGAACTTCCGGAGCTGTTTTGAGGCCCTAGTGATCCATGTGGATATTGGTGGCCACACACATATTCCATTTGAACTGCCACCATCAGTTCTTTCAGGTTTTCATTTTTAGCACAACTTACTTTTTTTAGCATTTTTTTGGGTCTTGAACTTCTAGAGCCATTTTGAGGCCCTAAACAACATTTTTTTGGAAAATTGGGAGCACATGGGTCCACAAATTGATGTTTTTCACTCAAAATTTTGATTCCTTGGATAGATATTTCTAAAAAGGTATGATGTGCGTCGAAAAGAGATCATATGCCAAAGTTAAGTCCGTGGGAAGATTGATGTACCAATTTACCCAAACGGGGCACACAATTTTGGCGCTTCATCTCCTAGGGTTAGGTTTTTTGATGTTTAGGGATTTCCATTGTTTCTTAATAATATATAGGCATTCAAGCCTCATTTTCACTTATCAGAATTGGATCATGGACCTAAGTGATAGCTCAAAATTCAAAGTGTTTTGAAGTGTGTTGAACCTAAGCGAACAAATAAATCTCGTCTTCCTGATTCGGGCGCTTTGAATGGTTTCAAAAACCTACACCATATGAAGAATTTATCGTATTTTGAAATGTCCGGTAAACTTCAATTTTTTTACTTTGAACAAGTTTGACTTGGATTGGGAAATATTAAAAAGCGAATACTCTAGGGATTATTCCCCACAATATTCCATTTGGACCAGTTGAATGTTGCCAAGTGGCAGATTGTAATTGGGCTATTGTTTGACTATTCCATTTTCGAGCCAATAGGAGGCTACCATGTGGCAGGCCGAGAGGCCACGATGTGGTTGAGGAACAGAGTGTTAAAATGTTGTTTGGAGTCGGCCAGGTTCGAATGCAAGACCTCACACATAGACTGCCTGTGCTTTACAGATTGGGTTGTGTTAGTTCTTAACAACTAACGGTCAGAAGTCCTATTTAACATTAGGAATTTTTCTTCTGTGATCCATAAATTGTGAGTAAAATCTTTCTGTAAAAATCACATCAAAATAAATTTAGTCGACGCATTTCGAACCGGCTAGTGTGGTTCATCATCACGACAAGATGAAAAATCTAATTAGGTAACCAAATTAAATAGATAAGAAAGGCTCCAACTAGCCGTTTGTAAAATAATGGCTAGTTTGACTAAAATAAGGCAATAAAATCATAAAATAAAAAAATATAATAATAATTTATTTTTTATTTATAGGAATATATTAAATTCTTAATGTTTATAATTTGAATTTTATTTATTTTTATTTTTAATAAAATAAGAAAATGTTTATTCAAGAATCTATTGAATAATTATTTTTTTATTAAAAATAAAAACAAATAAAATTCAAATTATAAACATTAAGCGTTTAATCTATTCCTATAAATAAAAAAGAAATTATTATTATACTTTTTTGATTTTATGATTTTATTGCCCTAGTATAGTCAAACTAGTCGTTATTTTACAAACGGCTAGTTGGAGCATTTCTTATCTATTTAATTGGGTTACCTGATCAGATTTTTCATCTTGTCTTGATGATGAACCACACTGGTTGGTTCGGAACGTGTCGACCAAATTTATTTTGATGCGATTTTTACCGAAATATTTTACTCACAGTTCTATTTAACGTTGTATGGCTCTCCATTTGGGGTTTTGGAGGGGCCAGCCCCTCCCATACGACCACAACAGAAAACCAAGTGCTTAAGCCCCCAAACCGCCGACGCAAAATGGTTTTGTTTAACCATTGAAATGTGGTCACATTTGAATTTTACGTGGATGGTTTATCCCAACCGTAACCTCCACCCAATGGTTTTAGTGGATTTTAATGCGTGGTTAAGTTTTTAGCCCATGTTCTCACACTAATCACCACATTTAATGCTAGCGGCCAACTTGGCGGTTTTTTAGGAAAAGAGCCATTGTTGGTAGAAATCCCAACTTTAACTGAATTTAAGTTCATTCTCTCCAAAATTAGTGGAGCTTTTCTAGGTGTCATTGGGAAAAACGAGTTCAGGCTTTATCTTGAGATAGATTCGACCAATTTTGGAGTGCCAATAGTAAATTTCGACTATCTCAGACATTACAGAGCCATTGGTGAGGATTTATGAGTTATCAGAGGACTTTTGAGTAGGTTTTTGTTTCAAAGAAGTTCTAGGGGCCACCAAGGCCACCACGGGCCAGTAGTAGTTTGAGGCCTAGCCAATGTAGCTAGAGGCCTTATTCAGGAATCCAATAGTCAGTTTTGGATGTATCAGATTTTTTGGAACTAATGGTGTGGTTTTCAGAGCCTATAGAGGACTTTTGAAAGTGAAGATTCTTCAGAGAAGTTCTAGTGGCCACTAGGGCTAGCAAGTGCGAGTAGTAGTTCGGAGCCTAGCCAGGGCAGCTAGAGGACTTATGCAACAAACCAACAGTCATTTATGACTGTAATCAGAATTATAAATCCATTTATGAAGGTTGTAGAAGATTTTTAGGACTTGTATATTTCTAGAACCCATCAGATAAGTTTTCAATGACCCTAGTGCCAGGTGGTGCCACTAGGTGTCGAAGGCGAAACAGGAGTAGCTGGAGTCAAATTTTGGTGAACCAATCATCTATTCTGACTATTTTTAGCATTATGAATCCAATGAAGGGATTTGAAGATCCATTTGAAGACTTATGAAGGTCTAGAACCTAGAGGGAAGTTTTGGGTAGCCTAGGGCCAATTGTGGAGGGAGGCCTAGTTTGGGGATGCAGTTCTTATTTTGAGTAAATGATCAGTCCATTTTGGAGGTCTGATATGTGCTGGATATATTAGGTGAGGTTTTAAGGATAGAAAACTAATTCTGAAGGAGTTAGTGCCATATAGAAGCTCAATGTAGCTCAGAGCACCGACAGAAGGAATCAAGTCTAAGGGAGCCTAGATATGTATTCAGAGTGATGACAACCATGAAAAGGATATAGATGGTATTATAAGACCATTGGTTCAGTTCGGTAACATTTGGTGTTAAGTGAGGAACTTGTAAGAGAAATTTTTCCATAATCCCAAAGAGCCAAGTCAAGATGACAAGAGCTCAAGGAGACATAGCCCACGATATTTGGGTGAAATCCTAGATTAAATTTTTTGTTATGTGTTGATGATTTGTTGCTGCATTATATTGATATTATACATGTTTAATTTCAGCAAGAAAAAATGAACTTAAAGCACTTAAACAATTAAAAAACATATACCTATTTCAAGCATAAATTTCGCAAAAAGTCAAGTACAAGCTAGATCTTATATTTTTTTTAACTGAGTGGGAGGTTCTTAAAATGCATAACAAGTTATCCAACCCATTTTCAGATCAGTAACACAGTTCAAAAGCTTGCAGCCACCACATCTCTTCTCAGAGATAGGCTACCAGTTCCCAAGCTATTTTATTTCCATTATGTCTGTAAGCATATTTTTGTTATTTGATATTAATGAAATGAAGTTTTATTTCCGTTGCATCTCTATGTTGATGTATATTTCTGTATTTTATTGAGTTCTTGCATAGATCTGGATTAGTGGTATCAGAGTGGTCTTCTCTTTCTCTGTTTTTCTTTGCATATCCCCAACGAGGTCAGGGTATAAGGAGTTAGGGATCGATCTGGTTGAACCCCTGCAAGATCAACCTCACAAACCCTGACGACCTTCCATGATGGAATAAAAGAAAGACGATGGAGTAGGAGATCCTATCAAAATATTGCTCGTGGACGCCCTTGAGAAACAAAGGAACGCATTGATGGATAATTTTTCTCAAATCCTTCAATGTCTTCCCACCTACAGTGCATCTCTATCCAACAACCACTCTGGACGCGGCACTCCCTTCAAGGCACAGGTAAACTTTGAAATTCCTATATTTGAAGGTCAGAGAGATCCAAATTTCGTAGATAGATGGTCAAATTTTCTGGAAGGGTATTTATCAGTATCATGATTTCTTCAACCGAGAAAAGATTATTTTTTCACTCCTAAACGTCGCCCCCCATGTCAAAGACTAGTGGGAAACCTACTGTGAGCAAAAGGACGAGAGGGAACCCTCTCTATTCTCGAACGCACCCACTTGGAATTAATTTTGAGATGACATCAAGGAACAATATTACCCTATGGGGGGATATGACGACAAGTACATCCAATGGACCACATTGTGGTAGTAAAGGGATCAAGATGTGCATGAACTGATGAATTTTTTCCATACCTTGCGGACAAAGTTGGGTATTAAAGATTCAGAGAGACATTTGGTGCTCAAGTACCACAATTGTCTCCATAGACACATTCTGGAGGAAATTGAGTTCCGCGACATTACCTCGCTTGGCATGGCATATCACTATGCCACCAAGATCGAGAAGGAATTTAAGTAGAAGAAGTGACACTTTGGATCCACGAATCCGAATCTAGGGAAAGGCGCCCTCGAAGTGGGAAAAGAAAAAACTATGTGACTCAGAACAAAAATACAAATCCAAAGAGGGACATGGGAAAATGATGTGAATTTCATAACTTCCCCACTCACAGCACAAACGAGTGTCGAGCCAAACAGTCGTTGGAGGTCAAACTAAAGGCACTCGAATAAGATGGATGTTCTGACCCTGAGAAAGAAGTAGACAAGGGATATGAAAAAGGGAAGCAAGTCATTAATTCAAACCCCAGTGCCATTTTTTTCACCAGCAATCTCTAGAGGGACGATTCCAAGGATCCAGAGGAGGGGGAGCACCTCTTCCATTCGTAGACGTGGATGAAGGGTTCTCCACTGAAATTTATTGTCGATAGCGGAAGCTAAAAGAAACTCATTTCAGCATAGGTCATGAAGCGACTTGACCAACTGACCATAGTACACTCGCAAACATATACCATCAGGTGGCTTCACCCCAGGAGAGATCTACGCGTCCACCAGTAGTGTCGCCATTCACGGATGAGGTATTGTGTAATGTTGCTCCTCTTGATGTGGTTGATGTATTATTGGGCGAACCATACTTGTGGAGGTGAAATGTTTTGTATGAGTTTACGCCTTATTCTGTTGTTATTACTTTTGGAAATAAATTTTACAGGATACCGGAGGTAGTACCGCCTCCTGCCATCTCCTTAAATATTGCAAAACAACGTTGTAAGATTGTTTCCCAAACCAGGAAATTTATTTTCCTTACAACTCTCTCATAGGGAAAGAAGAAGGTTGTGGCCAAAACCTCAAAATAGGGCTTCTTTGCAGAGCTGTAGTAGATGGACAAAGTCGTGGAGGAATATGAGGACATTTTCTCCTCACCCACAGAGGTTCCTCTATACTGTCAGGACAAGCACTCCATTTATGTGACCCCCAACTCACTGCCACCTGATGTTGTCATAACTCATGCGAATACACATACATAATCCCCACATGTACTATCTAAGGCAACCAAATTTATTGAACACATCTAGGACGTCCGCCAGCAAGTCCACGACATCCTGAACAAGTCCAATTCCAAGTTTAGTAGAATTTTCCTCTCATGGACGAACTTAACAGAATGGGGACCATTTATTTATAATGAGGGAGGAATGATCCAGGTGGATATTGGTGGCCACCCACCTATTCCATTTGGACCCGCACCATCAGTTCTTTCATTTTTTCAATTTCAGCACAACTTACTATTTTTAGCAGTTTTTCGGGTCATGAACTTTCGAAGCCATTTTGAGGCCCTAGTGATCTAGGTGGATATTGGTGGCCACCCATATATTCCATTTGAACCCCCACCATCGGTTATTTTAGTTTTTTATTTTTAGCACAACTTACTATTTTTAACTCTTTTTTGGGTCTTGAACCTTCAGAGTCATTTTGAGGCCCTAAACAACATCTTTTTCGGAAAACCGAGAGAAACATGGGTCTATATATTGATGTTTATCACTCAAAAGTTGGATTCATCAAATAGATATTTCTAACGAGGAATGATGCACGTCAAATGGAGATAGTATGCCAAAGTTACCTCCCGAGGAAGATTGATGTACCAATTTACCCAAACGGGGACCAAAGTTTTTCCGCATCATCTACTAGGGTTATATTTTTGGATGTTTACTGTTTTCCATTGTTTCTCAACAATAAATAGGCCTTCGAGCCTCATTGTAACAAAATTTAGAGGCATTTATCTGCCACATCTCTTCTCAGAGATAAGCTACCAACACCCTAGCTAGTTTATTTCCATTATGTCTATAAGCATATTTCTGTTATTTGATATTAATGAAATGAAGTTTTATTTCCATTGCATCTCTGGGTTTATGTCTATTTCTATATTTTTTTTTGCTCTTGCATAAAGCCAGATTAGAGAGGTTGCCAAATTGGAAATTACTTTGGTCGAATTTGGTGCAAGAAGAATTTAGGCAGAATACTAGGGATGGATCTTCATCTAAGATAGATGATGAAGAAAATTGTGCCTTGGCTAGAAAGGCGAAGAAGGGTAAGGGAAAGAAATCCTATTCCAAATCCGAGTCCGGCAAAGAAGGAAAGAAGCGCTACATGTCCATAGTTAAGTATATTCACTGTCACAAGCATGGGCATTATGCCACTAATTGTCTACAAAAGAAGAAGAAGAAGAACGCTTCAGGATCTGCAACTGGTGATGCTTTCGCCTTGCAATTTGAATTGGACTTCTCACTCATCTCATGCATGTTTTCAAGTGTGATGGGACAAGTGTGGTACTTGGATAGTGGTGCATCATTCCACATGACAGGAGACAAAGAAATTTTCAGTAGCTTGGAGGAGAAGGACCTCTAGATGCATATTGAAATGGGTGATGATGGGAGGTACAACGCTACCAGGATTGGTACAGTTACCTTCCAGAGATGTTCAGGTAAACCCTTCTTATTAAAATATGTAATGCATGTAGCAGGCTTGAAAAATAATTTATTTTGAGTCACAATGTTGGAGGATATAGGTTATGATGTGGTTTTCAGTGAAGGGAAATATTTCCTTCGAAACAAAGCCACAGGAAAAGCCAAGAAGATTTGGATTTGTATGTATAATCTCTACAAACTTCATGTAGATGGATGCACAACAATGATGGGTAATGCAGAAAACGTGGTGAGTCGGGATGAGGGTGAGTTATGGCAGATGAGATTGGGCCATCTACACCACAGAGCCTTGAATATACATATGGGTCTTCCCAAGGGTACTATTGTGTAGATAGACACATGCAAGGGATGTACCATGGAGAAGTATGAAAAGGTTACTTTTCACAAGAAGGAGAACTGAGCAATTAAAATTCTTGAGAGAGTTCACTCAAACATGTGTGGACCATTTTCTACATCTTCGACATCAAAGCATAGGTATTATTTGATCTTTGTTGATAAATTTTCTAGAAAGTGCTGGATCTACTTCATGTAGAAGAAAGATCAGACGTTCTAAAATTTTTTTGAGTTCAAAGCACTGGTGGAGAAAGACATGAGGAAGCATGTGAAGGCTCTTAGGAGTGAAAATGGTGGTGATTACATCTCCAATGAATTCAAGAACTTCTATAGCAAAGAAGGAATTTAGAGAGAGTTTATTATGCCGCATAACCCACAACAGAATGGAGTCGCAGAAAGAAAGAACAAAATAATTATGGGTGTTGCATGAGCGATGTTGCATGATCTAAGCCTATCGTTGCATCTACGGGCAGAGGCATGCACCACAACATTATTTGTGCAAACCATAGTCCTCATCGGATACTTTGCATGAGTACACCAGAGGAGGCCTTCTCTCGTAAGAAACCTAATGTTTCATATTTTAAAAATTTTGGCTCATCTCTCTATTACCATATGACCAAAGATTCCAGGAAGAAGCTTGAACCAACAGCTGAGATTGGGATATTTGTGGGGTACAATGATACTCCCCATATCTATTGGGTGTATTTTGCAAACAACAAGATGAAAGTTATGAGACATAATATAAATTTTGATGAGGAGAAATCCATGTGATTTTCCCTTGAGAGGGAGCTAGATTTGCATGAAGATGAGGAACTCTTGGTTTTGAAGGATGAACTCGAAGATGTGAAGTAGCCACATAAAAAGCATCATGGAGTGGCAAAAAACACTCATGCAAATCCATCCACCAGAAATGGTAGAAGGCACACCATGGAAGCTGATAGATTGAGACTCGATGCGGTAGAGCATGTAGGAGCACCTTCTTCACTGTACAGGTAGAGACAGTCTCCAGACAGATTTACTGGATACATGGCTCTTATGAGAAAGTGTATTATGATAGAACCATCCTCCTTTGAGGAAGTAGTGCAGCTACTAATTTGAGTTGACACTATGGTTCAAAAATATGACTCCATCGTCAAGAACAATGCATGGGAAGTTGTCCCAAGGCCAGTCAGAAAATCAATGGTTGGATCTAGATGGATCTACAAGGTGAAGCAGGTAGTAGATGGGAGTTTGGAGAATTACAAGGCTAGATTTTTAGCTCGAGGATTCTCATAAGTTGAGCTGATTGAATATGAGGAGACTTTCACACCGGTTGCGAGATACTCATCGATTAGATCTATCCTTGAAATCTTAGTGCAAATGCGGTGGCTGATACATCAGATGGATGTGAAAACTAGATTTCTCAATGGAGTTATTGAGGAAGAAGTGTAGATAGAGCAGCCAAAAGCTTTTGAGACCTTTGACAGGGAGTCGCATGTGTGCAAACTCAAGAGAGCACTGTATGGGCTAAAGCGAGCAGCTCGTGCTTGGTACACCATGATTGATAGCTATTTCACCAGGTTGGGCTTCACGAAAAGTGAAGCAGATATGAACCTATACCAGATTGTGGTTGATGGTAAGATCTTTATTATTGTACTTTATGTTGATGATCTAATTTTGACAAGTGATGAGTAGCTCATAACTTCTTGCAAGGAGGATATTACAAGAGAGTTTGAGATGAATCACATGTAACTCCTTCATGATTTCCTTGGTTTGGAAATATGGAAGTGAGATGGTGAGATAATTGTTTCTCAAGGAAAGTATGCTAAAGATATTTTGAGTAAATTTCACATGGAGAGTTGTAAACCCATGGAGACTCCTCTTCTAGGAAACTGGAGGAAGGAGGATGATACTTCAAGTGAGGTAGTGGACACTACTGTTTACAGGAAACTTGTAGGTTCAGTGATGTACTTGGTGAACACCAGACCAGACACTTTCTACGTAGTTAACCATCTGAGTAAAGCTATGGCTAAACCGGCCAAGATATTTTGGAAGGTGGGGAAGTATGTCTTGAGATACCTTAAGGGAAATACAAAGTATGAATTATGTCACAAATGGATAGAGGGAGTGAAGCTTGAAAGCTTAACCAATATAGATTGGGCAGGCAGTCCATCAGATAAAAAGAGCACATCAGGAGCGATCTTAAGCATAGCATCGAAAACAATTTCTTGGTACAACAGGAAGCAAAGATCTGTGAAACAGTTCAGCCAAAGAAGAGTACAAGGAAGCAAGTTAGGCTTCATGTGAGGCCACCTGGATGAGGAAGATTCTAGTTTGTTTTTTTGGTTCTTAGATGGATCTAACGGTGGTACATTGTGATAACCAGATTTTTATTAACTCTTAGTTAATCTGGTATTCCATGATAGGCCCAAGCACATCGACATCTGGTACCACCATCTCAGATATTTTTTCATAGGTGCATTATGTTACTTCAGTACATTCCCACAGAATATCAGGATGTAGATACTCTAATGAAGGTGCTTTCCAGGAGAAAATTTGAATACCATAGAGGCAGGATTGGGGTAGCTGATAATCCCTTTGTTGTTGAGAGGGAGTGTTTAAAAGTTAATAAGAAATGTGTGTCGAATTTATTTTTCCCTTAATTAAATTGGACAATAAAATGAAATATTATCTCATAATCACTTGTAATAGTTAACTGAGTGTCATAAACTCAGTTGGCTCATGAATTTTGAGTTGAGGGTGGTTGGTGAGGCATATAGAGTGATTTTATTAGTTATGGAATTCGAGTTTCAATTAGTGCATTGGTTTAATGAATGAGAAACAAATTAACTTACTTTATGGAGTTAAAGTCAATTGAACTAGTTGTAACTATTTGTTGCACTAGTGAGAGATCAAGCGAATTAAATCAGATTTAATTCACATGTAGTGATCTGCCATGCAACTGATGATTTACTATTAATAGCAGAATGCATGTCAGTTCCAGTGGAGACCCAGTTGAGACAAAGGTTAAAGGGATGTTAACTATCAATTGTACCATTAGTAGGTTTCCCGCATGCACTAAGACAACCATAGGATTTCCCATGAACATTGCGCAGTTTTGGAAGGTTGAATTTCCTAAAGAATAGGGATTTTATTCCACATGAATTTTGCAAGCAAGGCGGGTTTAGCAAAGGCTAAAAATTGGCTAAGTGTTGGTCGATTTCTTCTAGATCAATGTGAGACAGTTGTGAGAGTGCAGGAGACTCTTTTGAGAAGAGTGCATTGCAATTGTTTCATGATTCCTTGGTGAATATACAACAGAAGATAGAGGTTTTTTGAGCAGTAAGCTTTCCTTAGGAAAATATATGTGTTTTTGTTTGATTTTCTTCTTTCTTTACTTGTTGTGATTGGTGATCATATTTATTTTCAACAATTGATTTGTAGAAGGATTCAGTATCTTTCTTTAGTACATTTATTAATCAGATTGAATCCATTGATATACATATTATTTGTATAATTTTTACATTTCAAATTATATTCAGAAATAGAGAAGTATTAATAATCATAATATATGTTCATAAGTGTTGAATGGTTGTTCTTAAATAAGCCAAAAGTATAAAAAACTTAGCTTAAATAGTTTTAACATCCTATAATATTCCTAATCTATCTAATAAGGTCAAAATCATCCTTTTGGTTGCACAAAATATTGTAGAATCCCACTAAATCACAAAATTTTCCCTTTATTTAGGGATTTCTCGATGACTGGTCAAGTTTTACTAGCATTGATCAGGCATGTTCAAACTCATTTGGATTGTGCCAATAGGAATATGTCCATCCTTGGTTACTGGTTACCATGCTTCTCAAACATATGTTCAGTTTCCACCTAGTTGTCTTGCACATACGACTTCAATGGAGCCATTATCGGAAATTATGTTCTAGTCAAAAATAATTTTTAATACCCAATTTTTACTATAAAATATAAAATTTAAAAGACATAATTATGTACCATAACTGTGTAATAAGAGGCAAAAATCTAGAAAATATGACCATGGTATTGTTATCAAAAAATTAGACGTGATAGGCTGCCAATCAAATCAATCTCATGTAACCGTTTCAAACCAATCTTTTGATTGAGGCTTAGCCTCCTCAACCTGAGAGGGCTCTCTCAAGGGTTAATCATTTTTGATAGAAATATAGATGGCTAACTCTACGTGGGGTAATACGTCAATAAATTATAGAAATTGGTTTTAAATGACATTAGCAAGTGCTCATTGGGCTTATGGAGTAAAAATAGCTTCAGTAAAACAAAAAAATCTACTGAGCATGGAAGTCAAGGCATATCAGATTTCTAGTCCTAAGAAACACATGTGAAATTGTAAAACACACGGTTATTTTTTCTATGAAGGAAGTCAGAGCATCAATAATGAATTATAAGTAACATAAGTAAACACCACTGCAATAGGATAGTAAGAAGATGCCATTAGAACAAGAAAAAACTAGAAATCTTTATGATTCTTGAGTTGGCTAAGTAGAAAACTCTGTATTAAGCTGAAAACCAGTCATTTACAATAAACACAGTATTTTTGCTAAAAATTTCCAACCCTTTTCTAATTCAACCTCTTAATATTTTATAGATCATTTAAAATGCAGGATAACCTTATCCTTAGCTAGATACATCGAATTCCTACTTTTTGACACCTTTCCTAAACATATGACATGGTATTTATTATAAAATGACAGTTGAAAACCTAATGAACATTCCTATTACAAATAGGATTCAAACTCCTTAAATATACTCATAACAACCTTATCTAAACTAGATTACATCATTTTCCAACTGTATTCCCATAAGGTTGAATTCATATGATAAGCTCCAACACTTTATGACCTCAATGCTGATATCGAATAAAATAGGAAACTGTCCCCTATTTTCTAGGCATAGGATTCTTTGTTCTCTTGAGACACTTTGAATTTTATGAACCCATTACTTCGAGCTTATTTGATGTTAGGAACTGAATTAACATATGTAAAAAACCTCAACAAGTCCCAACTGTCCAAAACCACCATCAAACTCTTCAAAATAGCAGAAGTAAACCTACGCTACGAAAACAACACAATTTCGTAACGCTTTTCATAGCGCAGCCTTTTTACCCTTTTACCTTCAAAACTTTGGATTATTTATTCCAGATTTATCTTCATTATAAATTAATACAAGAACTTCTCACATATCACTTTTGCTATTACATCATTACAAAGGAAAGGTAATAAATTTGATAGAGGAGTGTGACACTAATTTTGAGTAGCTTAATCAGTTGTTAACATGTGCTCTAGTGTTAAATATTTCAAATTCGGAAAATGAGTTTGTTGTATGTAAATATGGTTGCAAGAGAGGACTTGGTGGAGTCAAAAAAACTGGCAAGATAGGACTTGGAAAGGTCATATGCTATCATTCAAAAAAACTAAATGAGCATGAGTAGAGCTACATCATACATGATATTGAGTTAGCAACGATCACACATGCATTGACATTGAGGAGGCATTATCTTCTTGGCATGAAGTTTCTAATTATGAGTGATCACATTGGGTTGAGGTAATTATTTTACAAGTTGAATCTAAACAGTAGGTAGGATAGATGGTTGGCCATGATCAGTGAGTTTGACTTTGAGATTAGGGACATCAAGGGGAAGGAGAACAAGATCACAAATGTTATTAACAAGATGGTACAGGTAAATCACATATCATCTATGAGATCCTATGGGACATAATTACAATATGGGATCTTGCAGGCAAATCAGCTGGATCCAAGGTATATGGAGATTATGCATAGGTTGTAGCAGAGTACAGATACATGTGTTGGTGCAGGTATAGGTATAGGTGTTTTTATAGGTATAGGTACAAGTGCACGTACAGGTACAGGTAAAGGTATAGGTAGTGGTACAGGTACAACTACTGGTACAGGTGTACGTGTATAAGATTTGGACTACCTTCCCACATCAGATGTATTGGTTAGATTTACAAATAGGATATATATGTACTGAACAATAGTGAGCTCAAGAAGGTGATATTAAGGGAGTTTCATACAAAATCATATTTGTGTCACTTGGGATACCAGAAAACATTGACTGTAGTGAAGAGATTCTACTATTAGTTGAATGTCAAGAGGGATGTGGCAGAGTTTGTAGCCAGATATTTAGATTTCCAGATGGTTAAGGAAAAGTGTAAGCATCTAGGTAGACTAGTACATATGATTGTGATTCGAGAGTGGAAATCGGAGTTTATTTCCATGGATACCATCACAGTTTTTCCAATGACATATAGACAACATGATTCCATCATGGTTGTTTTTTTCAAGTTGACAAAGGTTTCAAATCCATATCGGTGAATACTACATATTAGATAGTGATTTACCACAAGTGTTTATCAAATACATAGTCATATTTCATGGTGTTCCAAACAATATTATGTCTGACAAATGATCTAGAGCCGTTTTGAGGCCCTAAGTGACGCTTTTTGGGAAAATGAGAGCAACATGGAAGATGCTTTGATGTTTCCCACATAAAAAGTTGTAGGCCTTGCATATATATTTATAACGAGGTATTGTGCACGTTAAATGAAGATCACATGCCAAAGTTATGTCCCCTGGAAGTTGATGTATCAATTTACCCAAACAAGGCCCATAGTTTGGCACTTAATCTCCTAGGGTTAGGTTTTTGGATGTTTATGGTTTTCCATTGTTTTTCAATAATAAATATGCCCTCGAGCCTCATTGTAACATAGTTCAAAGGCATGTATCCCCCACATATCTTCTCTTAGATAAGCTGATAGCACCCTAACTAGTTTATTTCCATTCTGTCGGTAAAAAAAATTCAGTTCTTTGATTTTAATTAGATGAAGTGTTATTTCCACTACATCTTTGTATTTATGGTTATATGTGTTTTTTGTTGCATTATTTCATAAATCTAGATCAATAGAGAAGCAAAGCTCTCTTCCAAGCTTTCAAAGTAGTTGTTTGCAGGTTTGGACACCAAGTTCGCCTTTAACACAACTTATCATCCATAGAAAGATGGGAATATTGAGAGGGTTCACAAGATAGTAGAGGATATGTTGAGGATGAATGTGATGCATAAGAAACACAAGTGGGAAGAATATCTTCCATTGGTAGAGTTCACCTATGACAACGGGTATCATGAGTCATTGAAGATGAGTCCATTTTAGGCATTGTATCAGCAGAGTTGCAACACTAATATCAGTTGGAGTGATTCGATTAAAAAGATATTTATTGGACCATGGATATTGGCAGAAATGGAACAAGAAATGCATGTGATCAAGAAGAAATATAAAGTAGCGCAGGATAGGGAGAAGATTTATGCATACATGAATAGGTTATTCAAAGAGTTTTAGGTTGGGGATCAGGTGCACTTGTGTATCAAGCCCAAGAAGAGCTCCTTGTGGATTGGATTGTGTTACAAGTTGGAACCATGGTTTTTTTGGACCATTTAGGATCATTGAGAGGATTGGGCCAGTAGCCTATCGACTTGTACTACCTGCCATATTGAAATTCCATGATTTTTTCATATATCGTTGCTTAAGAATTATGTTAAAGATGTTGATCATGTTATTGACAAGTTTGTATTGCAAGTGGAACTAGAAGGGGAGTTCCAGCCGGTTGCAGTGCATTTTGCCAGAAATGAAGCTTATGCTCAGGAATTGAGAAATCAATCAAGTTAAAGTGTAATGGAAGAATATTGGACCCGATGAAGCTACATGGGAGATGGAAGATCAAATGTGGGCCATGCATCCTTCCTTGTTTATCAGTAGAGGCAAGGAAATTTTGGTGTAATTTTAGTATATGTTTGGTATATGTTTTGATAATGTTTTTATGTTATGTTAGGGTATATGTACTTATGTGTATGGATGTAAATACTTCCATGAGCTATGTTATAAAGCTCCAATAAGTGGGATGGGTGTCATGTAATAATAGTTGCCATTTCTTATGATGCCATCTTGATGTGCTTTTCACCAATGTGATCGTTGTGAATACTTCATCGATCTATGTCATAAAGCTCCATTGGAAGTATGATTGCTTTTTAGTGGTGTTTTTGAGGGATATGTGTGATTGAACACCGAGGATGGTGTCCTATAAGGGGGATGGTTCTGTAACAACCCTAGTGAAAATTCCATGTAATAAAGTTAAAATAATAGCCAAAGTTGATGGGACACATATTCCAAGTTGATGTTGGGAAAAAATCCTAGTGTGGGTGTTCACATGGTCTATTATGGCTAAGGAAATTGGAAAAGGATATGGCTAAGGAATTAAAGAGGCAAAAAGTATTTTTGGAATGTTTATTTATGAAAATAATAGAAATTAGGAGAAAATGGAGGTAAAATGTCACAATTTTCACATGAGGAGGAAAATGAAGGAAAATAATGGAAAATAACTGAAATAGAGGCTTCTTCTATACAAAGGCTTATGAGGACCACTTGGTAACTTTTTGTCGCTTCATTTTGGAGCTCTCTCATTATTCTATCTATCTCTCATACTCTTCGATACTTATAGTTTTCTTGGAGAACTCTTGAAGAGTTTGGATACTTGGTGATCAAAGAAAGAGGGAAAAGAAGGAGTAGGAAATCAGAATTGGACATCGAAATCAATGAATACAACGAGATTTTATTGCAAGTACCAATTTGTATACATGATTTACTCTCTATTTTTTCCATGCATGGTGTATGCATGTGGATTTTCCTAGCCTTTGTCATTTCCTGGATAGCCATGGTGTTGTGGGTTTATTTTTATTGATTTTTTTCTCGTTGTTTCTCATGATTCATTTAGCTATGGGTTGAGTTATTAGTTATTGCAAGACTTGGTTGGAAAAACACTCTTGAAGCCCGATGGACAACCATGGGTTGAGTTACTAGTATTGGAAGCCTTGGATAGAAAAATTCTTTGCAATCCCTAGGTGGGTTGAGTAACTAGTCCTAGAAGCCTTGGTTGGAAAAAGACTCTAGAATACCTATAACAGTTGGGGTTGATATACTAGTTCTAGAAGCCCTAGTTGGAACAAACACTATGGAGCCCTCGAACAACTTAAATAGAGACCAATATGTGATGTTTGTGATGTACGGTCATATGGTGGAGTCATTGGTAGAGGGTTGAGGTTGTTTGCCCTTTGAAAACCCTATATTGATTGTGATTGACGTGTTTGGTTATATCCCACATTCATGCTTGGAATATGGCATGGGGGTGATTGAAGGAAGTGATACTTGGCTCAGCCAATCTATGGTCAGATGGAACATGAAATTTAAATCTCTAGTTGGTTTTTACATGCATTGATTAAGAGCTCATTCCTTTGGTATTTGGTATAAAAATGTATTGTTTATTATGTGGATTCTACTGCTATCGTATCCATGGTATTTTTTTCATTATTATGCTAGTTATAAGCATGTATTTTATCAATGATGATGTATGTCTCTATCTATGTTTTTACTTGTAAATGAGTGCACAATATATTTATGGTCAAATATATTGTATTGCAACTAATGATGCAATGGATAAATGCCTCTTAGTGATTCTTAGATAATTATGAGACCCCTATGTTTAAATATGTTGTTTACATATGTATACGCAATGTTTGTGACATTTTTGCTGAAATGCATGTCATGACTAGGAGAGCTCTAGATGATTTCCTGGTGATGTGATTGCTTACCTTTGATTTAATATTATTATCATATCCTTGAATTGGCATGCCTGTGACTATGGCCAAAAAGGTCAAAAAGCCAGTCTCCCTCAGGGGTAAGGGGTCTTGGAGGTTGGGTTACCTCCTTGTGATGTTTTTGATGCCGTGTAATGTGTGTTTGTCTTGTTTCCATCGGTTCCACTTCCTTAAAGTCAGATGGGCTCTTGAATCTCATATTTGTGGCCTCTCCTAGCATGTTTACACATGTTGGCTCATTACTTGGGTAAATGTGGGATGAGGATGTTACACTTCCATATTCCTGTTAATGATTCCTAAATTACTTGTTCCTTTCTCCCCTTGTATCATTGTGCACAAAATCTAACTATAAAACTCCTATTAATATCTACAAGGTAGAAATTGAATTTTTTCATGCAACATTCAAACTATATCTTATAAAGAATAAAAACCATTTTATAAAATATTCAAAATGGACACAACATAGATCGAGAATAGCACAACAATGTTGGTATGATAATAACTATTGATAATGAACTTTTTGGAATGGGTAATCAAGAGATCTTAATATTAATAAAATAAACCTTACCTTAAAATCAATTTAATTTAGCTACAAAAATATATTTGGGGGTGATGCTAGGGATGGGATGAAGAATGAGGATCTAGAAAATGTTGATAAATTTTTCTAATATTAATAAAATAAAAGAAAAAAAATATTTCTCTTAAAAAATAATAATTTAAAAATGAGTATTTATTTTTAATTTTTAAAATATATTATTGTAAATTATTCAAATAAAAAATAATGCTAAATTGATAATATTTTAAATGTATGTTATGAGTGTGAGTTTAAATGGTTGGTTTTATTAGTCCTTGCCTCTGCAAGGGACTATAGAAATTACCTTGATTATGGCTTAGTTTGGTGAGTTTTAATGAGTTTATTGTGACTTTAATAAAAAATATTCAGAAGACAGTTGAATATTTGTATTTTCTGGGAAATTAAAAAGTATTTTCCTATTTTTTTGTTTACTAAACAAGATTTGATGTGCAATTCCTTTGGTGGAGGGTGATTTATCAGTGCCTAACAAAACATTTTAAAATTGAAAAAAAAGTAGTTTTGTAAATTTCCATTCAATAGGTGAGTGCTTTAACACTAACATTCTTATGCCCAACACTACTAGTGCTATGCCTGTCCTTTATGTAAGTGAGGGAGTTGGGGGGGGGGGGGTGGTTGTGGGACCTACATGTTCACTGTCATGGCTAGTTGTGCCTTGGTTATATTATTTAATTTAGAAATTTCCATCTCTTATTTCATTTTAAACTTTTACACATTTAAATGCATGAAACAACGAGTGTATGGACCTCATCATGTGTGTGGAATAAAGGATGTGTAGAGTATGAACACAGACTTTCCTCCAAAGACATGATATTATTTTAACTTTAAGGAAAAAACTTTGGACCATGGTTACTTATGGTTCTTTTAATATGAATCTTTGATTTGCATCCTCCTTACAATATCTTGTTCATCTTTTTGATCTAATATTATTTTCATCATATTCAAGAATCATTGTGAAAATAAAAAACCACACAAATAATTAGGAAATCAAAATCTTCTATAATAGTTAACATCATATATATATATATATATATATATATATATATATATATATTCTCCTGCTACTGTTGTTCTATATACTAATTTTTTTTCCCAATAAAATACATTGAAATATATTTGCAGCAAGATAGTTATATTATTGAAAAACATATAAAAAAAAATATTGATACATTTGAGTAAAAATTATTATCTAAGGGTTAAAAATACTCACTAAAAAATGGCGTGATTCCACATACACATTTATACAATATATCCACATTTCTGTCTAGATTTGTTTTCTCCGTAATCTCCCCTATTTAAAATGACTTGTTTTTATCAAAATCTTAATAAATGTAAATTATCATTATCACATTTCATGTTCCATTTATATATATATATATATGAATATATACCTCTAACATAAGTTTATTTGTAGGCTCATCATTTAGTGTTTTGTATTTATGTTGTAACTCTCAATAGGTTGTGATTTTTTCTTTCCAATGCTTGTAAAGTGGCCCTAATTCCCTAACCTTATGTTTCCGTTTATATATGGGAATTATAATACGCCAAGAAAAATATGGTACCATAAATGAAAGTATACTATCATTAGTTAAAAGTCCATGGTGGCAGCAATGGTACGTGATTTCTTGATCATTGTACAATTATCAAAATATATGTTTTTTACTTGGTAAATTCAATGTCAAAATGTAAATTAATTATTACCCTTGTATTTTTTTTTCATAGGGCATGTAACACACCTATATTGTTATTTTTATACATGGGTTATTTTCATACTTTTAAATTATTTTTGGATGTTATGGTTACGGAAGCCATAATGGGAAGTATGTGATTATGTAGTTATGTTTTAGTTTTTGAGTTAATAAATTAATTGTTTAAAAATATTCAAGAAAGAGCACTAGAATATTAGAATACTTTTTTCCATCTTATAAAATTTTGGTAGTGATTAAATTCCACATGTTGGACCTTCCCAAAAACTTTCCTAAAAATCCCTAGGAGAAAGTTGTTAAAATTATTAACATAAAGAGAGAGAAAGATTACGTTAATCACTTAGCTAGATAGAAATGCTAAGTGGGGTAATCTAGATGTGACATTAATTTAATTGTTTGTGAGCAGCTAACAAATAATTTTAAAATAGGAAAAAGACTATTTTTTGTAAATGGCCATTCTGTTAGTGATTGGTTTGACACTAACACTCACATTAACATTGTTATGCATTACATTGCTAGTACATTTCCTAGGTCATTTACTTAAAGGAGGGAGAGGAGAGGAGAGGAGAGGAGAGGAGGGGGGGGGGGGGGGGTTGGGAAAGGCAGGGGGTGTTTGTAGTCATGGCTAGCTATCCCTTGGTTATGTTATCTCATTTGAATTTTTTTAGTTCTAATTTCATTTTGAACTTTTACACTTTAAGTTGTGCAGAACAACAAGTGTATGGAACTAATGATGGGTGCATTAGAAGAGGTGTTGTGTACAGGAGAAAGAGTATGAACACAAAATTTCCTTTGCACACACGCAATTATTTTAATTTTAAGGAGAAACTTTGGATTGTGGTTTCTTATGGTTGTTCTACAAATGAATATTTGATCTACATATTTCTTATGATATCATGTTCATCCTTGTGATCTAATATCATTTTCATTTTATAAGGCAATGGCTAAGAAAAGAAATAAAAAGGCACAAATAATTGAGAAATCAAATTTTGTTGTGATACTTAACATGGTAAATACTTTTCTTATACTAATTTTGGATTCCTAATAAAAGGAATTGCAATATATTTGTAACATGGCAATTATATTATTGAGAAGCATGGAACATAAAATATTGATACAATTGAGTACAAAAAATTACAAACTATTATCTCATCATTGGAAACACTCACAGAACCAAATGCCGTGATTCCACATACAGAGTTATACAATATATCCACCTTTTTCTTTAGATTTTTTGTCTTTGTAATCCCCCCTATTTAGAATGACATGTATTATTTTAAAAACCTAAAAATTGTAAATCATCATTATCATATTGCCATGTTCCATTTATATGACAATATACCTCTACCTTAAATTTCTTTTTAGGTTTTTCCTGTAGTGTTTTGTATTTATTTTGTAAGCCTGAAAAGGTTGCACTTTCTCGTTGCCAATGCTAATAAAGTGGCCCTAATTCCCTAACTTTAGGGTTTCTCCTGTCCATACAAATTATAATATGTCATTAAAAATATGGTACCATAGATACAAGCATAATATCATCGATTAAAAATCCATGCTCGCAACAATTCTAAACACTTTCTTGATAATTATACCTTTAGAAAAATATATGTTTTAACTTAGTGAAATTCAATGTGAAAACGTAAATTAATTATTAATCTTGTGTCATTTTTTTATAGTGCACCTCCGGTTTTGTAATGACATCAACTCTAGAAATTCACGACATCCACCGAAGGTTTGGAAATTCAAGGGTGGTCCAAAGATCATGAAATATAATATAGTTTTAACATAGAAAAATTGAGGTTAATCATCGTCCATGTCTCCTATCCTAACCTATCCTAACCTAACCTAGCCTAACATTCCCTAGCGTAGCCTATCCTAGCCTATCCTAACCCACCCTAGCTTAACGTAGCCTATCTTACCCTAGCCTAACCTAACCTAACCTACCCTAGCCAAACCTAACCTAACCTAACCTAACCTAACCTAGCATAGCCTAGCCTAGCCTAGCATAGCATAGCCTAGCCTATCCTATTCTAACACATCCTACCCTATCCTACCCTAGCCTAAATTAGCCTAACCTATCCTAACATAGGCTAGCCTAACCTACCCTAACTTAGGCTAACCTAACCTAACCTAGCATAGCCTAATCTATCCTAACCTAGGGAGCCTAAACTAACCTATCCTATTCTAGCCTAATGTAGCCTAGCCTAGCCTAGCCTAACCTAGCCTAACGTAGCCTAGCCTAGACTAGCCTAACCTAGCCTACCCTAGCCTACCCTAGCCTACCCTAGCTTAACCTACCCTAGCCTAACCTAGCCTAACCTACCCTAGCATAACCTAGACTAACCTAGCCTAACCTAGCTTGGCCTAACCTAGCATAGCCTAACGTAGCCTAGCCTAACCTACCCTAGCCTAGAATAGCCTAGCCTACCCTAACCTACCCTACCCTACTATGGCCTACCTTACCTACCCTAACATAACCTAACCTAACCTAGCCTAACCTAGACTAACCTAACCTTGCCTAGCCTACCCTAGCCTACTTTAACCTAACCTAGCCTACCCTACCTTACACTATCCTAACCTAGACTAGCCTAGCCTAAGCTAGCCTAGCCCAACCTAGCCTAGCCTAGCCTAACCTACCCTAGCCTAGCCTAGCGTAGCCTAGCTTAGCCTATCCTAGCCTAGCCTATCCTATCCTAGCCTAGCCTAGCCTAGCTTATTCTAGAAAACTATAAAGCAAATCAACCAATACTTGTGGTTTGACTTGATAGTTGTTAGAAGGCTAGAAAAAAATAATTTATAAATAAAATGGAATTATTTATATGCACTAAGGGAATTCTCCAATTTCCTTATTTTCTTTTCCTATTTGACCCAATTTCCAATCCAATTCAACTGAAAAAAACTCACAAAACTATAAGGCTAACCAACTAATATTTGTGGTTTGACTTTCTGGTTATTAAAAAGATCTGAAAAACTAATTTATAAATAAAAATGGGATTATTTAGAATTCTCCAATTTACTTATTTCCTTCTCCAGTTTGACCTAATTTCCAATTCAATTTAGTATGGTGCAACTGTTCAATTTGCTTAATATATGAAAATATCTAATTATTTTATAGATTCATTTGTAAAATTTGAAAAACAATGTTTATTATTTTACTAATTTATAAATATTATAAATATTTCTATTTAAAAAGAAATTAAAAGCAAACTAATATTCAAATTAGATATCATTTATATAATCAAAATTCTTAAAGCATACTTAAAAAATATGAAAGAAAAATTTAGTATGCCGAGACATTTGATTTGATATTTGATATTCAATATTCAAGTTGAATATAATCCATAGAATCAAAATCCTAACCTAGGGAGCCTAGCCTAACCTATCCTATTCTAGCCTAACGTAGTCTAGCCTAGCCAACCTAACCTAGCCTAACGTAGCCTAGCCTAGACTAGCCTAACCTAGCCTAGCCTACCCTAGCCTAACCTTCCGTAGCCTAACCTAACCTAACCTACCCTAGCATAACCTAGACTAACCTAGCCTAACCTAACCCGGCCTAACCTAGCCTAGCCTAAGGTAGCCTAGCTTAACCTACCCTAGCCTAGACTAGCCTAGCCTTGCCTAGCCTAGCCTAACCTACCCTACCCTACTTTAGCCTACCTAACCTACCCTAACGTAACCTAACTTAACCTAGCCTAACCTAGCCTAACCTAACCTTGCATACCCTACCCTAGCCTACTTTAACCTAACCTAGCCTACCCTACCTTACACTATCCTAACCTAGACAAGCCTAGCCTAACCTAGCCTAGCCTAACCTAGCCTAGCCTAACCTAGCCTAGCCTAGCCTAGCCTAACCTACCCTAGCCTAGCCTAGCCTAGCCTAGCCTAGCCTAGCTTAGCCTAGCCTAGCCTAACCTAGCCTAGCCTAACCTAGCCTATCATAGCCTAGCCTATCCTAGCCTGGCCTAGCCTAGCCTAGCCTAGCCTAGCCTGGCCTAGCCTAGCCTAACCTAACCTAACCTAGCTTACACCTAACCTAACCTAGCCTAGCCTAACCTATCCTGCACTAGCCTATCCTAGCCTACCCTACCCTACTCTAGCCTACCTAACCTAACCTAACCTAACCCAACCTAGCGTAGCCTAACCTGGCCTAACCTGGCCTAACCTCACCTGACCTAGCCTACCTTAACCTAACCTAACCTATCCTAGCCTAACCTAACATAGCCTAGCGTAGCCTAAACTAACCTACCCTAACGTAACCTAGCATAAACTAGCCTAGCCTAGCCTAACCTACTCTAGCCAAGCCTAGCCTAGCCTAGCCTAGCCTACTCTAACCTACCCTAGCCTAGCCTAACCTACCCTAGCTTAACCTAGCCTAGCCTATCCTAGCCTAGCTTATCCTAGCCTATCGTAGCATATTCTAGCCTAGCCTAGCCTAGCCTAGCCTAGCTTAGCCTAACCTACCCTAGCCTAACCTATCTGAGCCTAACCTTTCGTAGCCTAACCTAAGCTAGCCTACACTAGCCTAACCTAACCTCGCCTATCCTAGCCTGCCCTAACCTAGCCTAACTAGCCTATCGTATCCTAGCCTAACCTAGCCTAACCTAGCCTAGCCTAACTATCCTAGCCTAGCCTAGCCTAACCTAGCCTAACCTACCCTAGACTAACCTAGCCTAGCCTAGCCTAACCTAGCCTAACCTATCCTGGCCTAGTCTTAACTAACCTAGCCTAAACTACCCTAGCCTACCCTACCCTACCCTAGCTTAGCCTAACAAAACCTAGCCTAACCTAACCTAAACTTGCCTAACCTAACTCACCCTAGCCTAACCTATCCTAGCGTACCCTAACCTAGCCTAGCCTAGCTTACCTATCCTAACCTATCCTAGAGTATCCTAGCCTAGCCTAACCTAGCCTAACCCTAGCATAGCCTAGCCTAGCCTACCCTACCCTACCCTAGCTTATCCTATCCTATCTTAGCCTAGCCTACCCTACCCTACCCTAGCTTAGCCTAACCTAACTTAACCTAACCTAACCTAACCTTAGCCTAGCTTAGCCTAGCCTAGCCTAGCCTAGCCTAGCCTAGCCTACCCTACCCTACCCTACCCTAGCTTATCCTAGCCTATACTAGCCTAGCCTAGCCTAGCCTAGCCTAACCTAACCTAGCTTAGCCTAACCTAGCTAACCTATCCTAACCTAACCTTATCCTAACTTACCCTAGACTAGCCTAGCCTAGCCTAATGTAGCCTAGCCTTACCTAATGGAGCCTAACCTACCATACAGTAGCCTAGCCTAGCCTAACCTAACCTAACCTAACCTAACCTAGCCTAGTCTAGCCTAGCCTAGCCTAGTCTATCATAGCCTACCCTAGCTTACCTGAGCCTAGCCTAACCTAACCTAGCCTATCCCAGCCTAACCTAGCCTAGCCTAGCTTACCCTACCCTTACTTGACCTAGCCTAACTTAACCTAACCTAACCTAACCTAGCCTAGCCTAGCCTAGCCTAGCCTAACCGTAGCCTACCCTAGCCTACCCTAGCTTATCCTAGACTTTCCTAGCTTATTCTAGCCTAGCCTAGCCTAGCCTAGGTTAGCCTAGCTTAGCCTAACCTAACCTTAACCTAACCTAACCTACCCTAACCTATCCTAGCCTAGCCTAACCTACCCTAGCCTAGACTAGCCTAGCCTAGCCTAGCCTAAGCTAACGTAACCTAGCCTAGCCTAGCCTAGCTTATCCTAAACTAGCCTAGCCTAGCCTAACCTAACCTAGCTTAACCTAGCCTAGCCTACCCTAACCTAGCCTACCCTAGCCTACTCTAGCCTACCTAACCTAGCGTAGCCTAGCCTACTCTAGCCTACTTAACCTACACTAACCTAAACTAACCTAACCTAGCTTAACCTAACCTAACCTATCCTAACCTAACCTATCCTAGCCTACCTTAGCCTACCTTAACCTACCCTAGCCTAGCCTAGCCTAACCTAACCTAGCCTAGCCTAACCTAACCTAATGCAACCTAGCCTACCCTAACCTAGCCTAACCTACCCTACCCTACCCTAGCCTAACCTAACCTACCGTAGCCTAGCCTACCCTAGCCTATCCTATCCTATCCTAGCCTAGCCTAGCCTAGCCTATTGTACCCTAGCCTAGCTTATCCTAACCTAACCTAGCATACCATAACCTAGTTTAGCCTAGCCTACCCTAACCTATCCTAGCCTAGCTGAATGTAACCTAACCTAACCTAGCCTACCCTAGTGTAGTCATACCTAGCCTAGCCTAGCCTATCCTAACTTGACCTAGCTTAGACTAACCCACTCTATGCTAGGCTATAATATCCTAGCCTAACCTATCCTATCCTAGCGTATCTTATCCTATCCTAGCCTAGACTAGCCTAAGCTACCCTAAGTTACGCTAGCTTGACCTAGCCTAGTCTAACCTAGCATAGCCTAGTCTAGTCTAGCCTATGCTAAGCTACTCTAGCCTATTCTAGCCTAACCTAGCCTACTCTACCTTACCTTAGTGTATTCTTGAGTAGCCTAGGCTAGGCTACACAAGCTTAAGGTACTATACTCTATATTAGAATATTAATGAAGAAATCATTCAAAAAAGAAAATAAATTAAAAGATATTAATAAAAGTTTAAATATAAGAAAAAATATTTAAAATAAAATGAATGTATGAAAATAGAATTTAAAATATATTGAATTTAACCATAGTAATAATGTAAAGACAAAATGTAACATGAGTTATAAGATATAAATGAAAATTTATTTTTAAATGAAAAACATATTGGTAAAACATAAAAACATAATTGAAGAAATCATTTTGAGAAATCCAATAATCTCATCTAAATTATTAGAAAAAATACAATTTTATTGGAAAAGGTCATCCAAAAATGATATTAAGAGCCACATGTTAAGTCAACTAATAATTTTAATTGGAAAAAAAAACTTACAAAACCATAAAGCAAATCATCCAAAATTGATTTTAAGAACCACATGTTAAGTCAACTAATATTTTTAATTGAAAAAAAAAAAACTCAGAAAACTATAAAGCAAATCAACCAATACTTGTGGTTTGACTTGATAGTTGTTAGAAGGCTAGAAAAAAATAATTTATAAATAAAATGGAATTATTTAGATGCTCTAAGGGAATTCTCCAATTTCCTTATTTTCTTTTCCTATTTGACCCAATTTCCAATCCAATTCAGCTGAAAAAAACTCACAAAACTATAAGGCTAACCAACCAATATTTGTGGTTTGACTTTCTGGTTATTAAAAAGATCTGAAAATTTAATTTATAAATAAAAATTGAATTATTTAGAATTCTCCAAATTCACTTATTTCCTTCTCCAGTTTGACCTAATTTCCAATTCAATTTAGTATGGTGCAACTGTTCAATTTGCTTAATAGATGAAAATATCTAAATATTTTATAGATTCATTTGTAAAATTTGAAAAACAATGTTTATTATTTTACTAATTTATAAATATTTTAAATATTTCAATTTAAAAAGAAATTAAAAGCAAACTAATATTCAAATTATATATCATTTATATAATCAAAATTCTTGAAACATACTTCAAAAAATATCAAAGAAAAATATAGTATGCTCAGACATTTGATTTGATATTTGATATTCTATATTCAAGTTGAATATAATCCATAGAATCAAAATCCTCAAAACATACCGTAAAAAAAATCAAAGAAAATTCAGTATAAATAGAGATTTGATTGATATTTGATAGATCAAACAAAGAAATATCTAAATTACAGTGGAGAAATGAGAGACAAAGAGATTGCACCAACTGATATGAATTAATAAGAAACTATGGCATCTGTGATACCCCAAGACAGAAGGAAAATGGAATAATAAAACTAAGAGGAGTAGACTGGTTTTTGTTTTACGAGTAAACCGAGAAAATATAGTTGTAATAAAAAAAAAATAAGTGATATTACAAACAAGTATTAATTCGAAAATTATAGAACCACCAGAAAATGAAAAATGAAAAAAAATAAAGACGCATCTATAATTCTTTGAAATGGGTGACTTTTAACTCAAGAAACACAAAACGAAGAGGCGGAAACTTACCTTGCGCGTCCAGAGCAAAATTAGGTTTCTTGAGGATCTTGTTTACAACCAATGAACAGGGTTTCCTGTGAGACCTTGCAGGTTGATTTTAGTAGTACCTGACACATAGAACAGTTGATTAAAAGAAGGCGCAAACCTTAAAAGAAAGCAATTAAAAGAAGACCCAAACCTTATCAATCAAATATTTAATAATATGATTAAACTAATCTCATAAAACTATACATCAATGGAAAAAAAATAATAGAGATCATGTATGTGTGCCATAATATTCCTTAAAAAATGATCATAAAAATACACAATATCAATGTATACTGCACAGTTTGCCTCCGCAAATTCTGCACAATATGCAATATGGATGGTGCTTTGCCCCCGCAATTTCCCAATACAAGCATGACAACCTACACTCCAGAGGAGTAATGGAACATGGGGCCTATGTGGGCTGCGCTCCATTCATCCAGATTCTTTCAAGTAGTCTCGAAAAAAATCTTGAACACGGGGATTCTTTCTGGTGGTCTCGAAGCATTGCAGCCAACGAAATCCAAATTCTTAGAGCACTTTTTGATTGATGAAAAGAAAAAATGAAAGTGCAGGTGGAAATCTCACCATCGAGGCAGAACGTCGTGGAAGGAATATTGGAGAAAATGTCCAAGGTGGGAGGAATATTGAAGAAAATGGCGAAGATTCAGAAAGGTTATTGGTTCGATCTTGTCCAGCAGAGCAACAAGATTGGATTCAAGAACAACCTGCTAACAAAAAAAAATTACCAAATAAACCTACATGTGAAAATTAAAAATCCAGGAATACCCAAACCTAGCTGTAAAAATCCAGAAAGAACTGCAAACCTATATGTAATTTACTGAAATGAATGTAAACCAAACCTAGCATCCTGGTACGCTGGGAGCCATCAATGTGGCGAGTGCCTCCTCCTCCCCGCCCCGAAGGGCATCATCGTAATTCCATTCACTCAGGTACCGTCCTTCTCGTCATTGAACTTGAACCTGTGAACATCAGAATCAAAATCCTCATTATATAGCTTTTTTTCAAAATCCTCATTATATAGCTTTTTTAATCAATGGCTAATTTTTTAGTGGCCCTGCCATGTCCTCCCTACCCTAGCCGTTTGGAGGGAAGTGCACTGGCATTTTTTTTTAGCGTAGGGATCGCACCACATCATTATATCTGTTTGGATTATTTTCAATATTAAAAGGAATATGGCAATCTATATTCTAATATTCAAATATCCTAAAATTTCTTAATAAGTATAATAATTTTAACAAGAAAGTAGATATAAATACGCCATGGGTTTTTCTAATATTCAAATATCACGAAATTCCTTAATAAGTACAATAATTTTAACAAGAAAATAGATATAAATATTGGATGGTTTTTTTTCGTTGGTGTTTTATAAGGAAATCCAAAGAGGCTTAAAATCCAAGGGAGGCTTAAGAGAGCTAATATAGATTACAATATTTCTTTTAAAGCTAGATCTAGTGAAGAAAGAAATATCTTAACCCAATTACAAATTTTTGGAGAACTCAATGCTAATTATCAAATGGATCTCTGAAGAAATTGCTGAGAATTTATCCTTACCAACCCTTCAATAATAAATTTTTGTATTTACATACCTCTTTTACATATACTTCTATAACTCACATTTATAAGAATACAAATAATGTTGTATACGGATTTGAAATTCGATTGAAGCAAAGTACCTACATTATCTCAATCATCTAGAATCAACACATTTAAAAAAAAAAAAAACCGTAAACCATGGAACCCAACTTCAGCACAAATAATTGAGAAATCAAATTTTGTTGTGATACTTAACATGGTAAATACTTTGCTTATACTAATTTTGGATTCCTTATAAAAGGAATTGCAATATATTTGTAACATGGAAATTATATTATTGAGAAGCATGGAACATAAAATATTGATACAATTGAGTACAAAAAATTACAACCTATTATCTCATCGTTGGAAACACTCACAGAACCAAATGTCGTGATTCCACATACAGAGTTATACAATATATCCACCTTTTTCTTTAGATTTTTTGTCTTTGTAATCCCCCCTATTTAGAATGACATGTGTTATTTTAAAAACCTAAAAATTGTAAATCATCATTATCATATCGCCATGTTCCATTTATATGACAATATACCTTTACCTTAAATTTATTTTTAGGTTTTTCCTGTAGTGTTTTGTATTTATGTTATAAGCCTGAAAAGGTTGCACTTTCTCCTTGCCAATTCTAATAAAGTGGCCCTAATTCCCTAACCTTAGGGTTTCTCCTATCCATACGAATTATAATATGTCATTAAAAATATGGTACCATAGATACAAGCATAATATCATCGATTAAAAATCCATGCTCGCAACAATTCTAAACACTTTATTCATAATTATACCTTTAGAAAAATATATGTTTTAACTTAGGGAAATTCAATGTGAAAATGTAAATTAATTATTAATCTTGTGTCATTTTTTTATAGCGCACCTCCAGTTTCGTAATGACATCAACTCTAGAAATTCATGACATCCACCAAAGGTTTGGAAATTCAAGGGTGGTCCAAAGATCATGAAATATAATATAGTTTTAACATAGAAAAATTGAGGTTAATCATCGTGCATGTCTCCATTCCTAACCTATCCTAACCTAACCTAGCCTAACATTCCCTAGCCTAGCCTATCCTAGCCTATCCTAACTCACCCTAGCTTAACATAGCCTATCCTACCCTACCCTAACCTAACCTAACCTACCCTAGCCAAACCTAACCTACCCTAGCCAAACCTAACCTAACCTAACCTAACCTAACATAACATAGCCTAGCCTTGCCTAGCATAGCATAGCCTAGCCTACCCTAGCCTAACATAGCCTACCCTATCCTACCCTAGCCTAAATTAGCCTAACCTATCCTAACCTAGGCTTGCCTAACCTAACCTAACTTAGGCTAACCTAACCTAACCTATCCTAGCCTAACCTATCCTAACCAAGGGAGCCTAGCCTAACCTATCCTATTCTAGCCTAACGTAGCATAGCCTAACATAGCCTAGCCTAGCCTAGCCTAACCTAGCCTAACCTAGCCTAGCCTAGACTAGCCTAACCTACCCTAGCTTGCCCTATCCTAGCCTACCCTAGCCTAACCTGCCCTAGCCTAAGCTAGCCTAACCTACCCTAGCATAACCTAGACTAACCTAGCCTAACCTAACCTAGCCTAGCCTAAAGTAGCCTAGCCTAACCTACCCTGGCCTAAACTAGCCTAACATAGCCTAGCCTACCCTAACCTACCCTACCCTACTCTAGCCTACCTAACCTACACTAACGTAACCTAACCTAACCTAGCCTAACCTAGCCTAACCTAACCTTGCCTAGCCTATCCTAGCCTACTTTAACCTAACCTAGCCTACCCTACCTTACATTATCCTAACCTAGACTAGCCTAGCCTAACCTAGCCTAGCCTAGCCTAACCTACCCTACCCTAGCCTAGCCTAGCCTAGCTTAGCCTATCCTAGCCTAGCCTAGCCTAGGCTAACTTATTCTAGCCTAGCCTAGCCTAGCCTAACCTAACCTAACCTAGGTTAGACTACCGTAGCCTATCCTAGCCTATCCTAACCTAGACTACCGTAGCCTATCCTAGCCTAGCCTACCCTACTCTAGCCTACCTAGCCTAACCTAACCTAACATATTCTAGCTTAGCCTAACCTAGCCTAACCTAACCTAACCTCACCTGACCTAGCCTACCTTAACCTAACCTAACCTAGCCTAGGCAATCCTAACCTAGCTTAGCGTAGCCTAAACTAACCTACCCTAACATAACCTAACATAAACTAGCCTAGCCTAGCCTAACCTACTCTAGCCAAGCCTAGCCTAGCCTAATCTAACCTAGCCTAGTCTAGCCTAACCTACCCTAGCTTAACCTATCATAGCCTAGCCTAGCCTAGCCTAGCTTAGCCTAACCTAAGTTAACCTAACCAAACGTAACCTCAACCTAGCCTAACCTAGCCTAGCCTAGCCTAGCTTAACCTAACCTACCCTATCCTAACCTATCCTAGCCTAACCTTTCGTTGCCTAACCTAAGCTAGCCTACCCTAGCATAACCTAACCTAGCCTATCCTATCGTGCCCTAAACTAGCCTAACTAGCCTAACCTAGCCTAACCTAACCTAGCCTAGCCTAACCTAGCCTAGCCTAACCTAACCTTGCCTAGCCTAGCCTAGCCTAGTCTTACCTAACCTAGCCTAAACTACCCTAGCCTACCCTACCCTACCCTAGCTTAGCCTAACATAACCTAGCCTAACCTAACCTAACCTAGCCTAACCTAACTCACCCTAGCCTACTCTATCCTAGCATACCCTAACCTAGCCTAGCCTAGCCTACCTATCCTAACCTATCCTAGCCTATCCTAGCCTAGCCTAACCTAGCATAACCCTAGCGTAGCCTAGCCTAGCCTACCCCACCCTACCCTACCCTAGCTTATCCTAACCTATCTTAGCCTATTCTAGCCTAGCCTAGCTTAAACTAAACTAACTTAACCTAACCTAACCTAACCTTAGCCTAGCTTAGCCTAGCCTACCCTAGCCTACGCTACACTAGCCTAGTCTAGCCTAGCTTATCCTAGCCTATCCTAGCCTATTCTAGCCTAGCCTAGCCTAGCCTAGCCTAACCTAACCTACCTTAGCCTAACCTAGCTAACCTATCCTAACCTAACCTTATCCTAACTTACCCTAGACTAGCCTAGGCTAACCTAACCTAGCCTAGCCTTACCTAATGGAGCCTAACCTACCGTACACTAGCCTAGCCTAGCCTAACCTAACCTAACCTAGCCTAGCCTAGCCTAGCCTAGCCTAGTCTATCCTAGCCTACCCTAGCTTACCCTAGCCTAGCCTAACCTAACCTAGCCTATCCGAGCCTAACCTAGCCTAGCCTAGCTTACCCTAACCTTACTTGACCTAGCCTAACTTAACCTAACCTAACCTAACCTAGCCTAGCCTAGCCTACCCTAGCCTAACCCTAGCCTACCCTAGCCTACCCTAGCTTATCCTAGCCTTTCCTAGCTTATTCTAGCCTAGCCTAGCCTAGTCTAGCTTAGCCTAGCTTAGCCTAACCTAACCTTAACCTATCCTAACCTACCCTAACCTATCCTAGCCTAGCCTAGCCTTCCCTAGTCTAGCCTAACCTAGCCTAGCCTAGCCTGGCCTAGCCTAAGCTAACGTAGCCTAGCCTAGCCTAGGCTAGTTTATCCTAACCTAGCCTAGCCTAGCCTAGCCTAACCTAACCTAGCTTAACCTAGCCCAGCCTACCCTAGCCTAGCCTACCCTAGCCTATTCTAGCCTAGCCTAGCCTAGCCTACTTAACCTACACTAAACTAACCTAACCTAACCTATCCTATCCTAGCCTATCTTATCCTGTCCTAGCCTAGACTAGACTAAGCTAGCCTAAGTTACCCTAGCTTGACCTAGCCTAGTCTATCCTAGCATAGCCTAGTCTAACCTAGCTTACTCTAGCCTACCCTAGCCTAACCTACTCTTACCTAGCCTATCCTAGTCTAGTCTAGCCTATCCTAAGCTACTCTAGCCTATTCTAGCCTAACCTAGCCTACGCTACCTTACCTTAGTGTATTCTTGAGTAGCCTAGGCTAGGCTACTCAAGCTTAAGGTACTTTACTGTATATTAGAAATTTAATGAAAAAATCATTCAAAAAAGAAAATAAATTAAAAGATATTAATAAAAGTTTAAATATAAGAAAAATTCTTTAAAATAAAATGAATGTATGAAAATAGAATTTAAAATATATTGAATTTAACCATAGTAATAATGTAAAAACAAAATATAACATGAGTTATAAGATATAAATGAAAAACATATTGGTAGAACATAAAAACATAATTGAAGAAATCATTTTGAGAAATCCAATAATCTCATCTAAATTATTAGAAGAAATACATTTTTATTGGAAAAGGTCATCCAAAAATGATATTAAGAGCCACATGTTAAGTCAACTAATATTTTTAATTGAAAAAAAAACTACAAAACCATAAAGCAAATCATCCAAAATTTATTTTAAGAACCACATGTTAAGTCAACTAATATTTTTAATTGAAAAAAAAAAAAAAATCAGAAAACTACAAAGCAAATCAACCAATACTTGTGGTTTGACTTGATAGTTGTTAGAAGGCTAGAAAAAAATAATTTATAAATAAAATGGAATTATTTAGATGCACTAAGGGAATTCTTCAATTTCCTTATTTTCTTTTCCTATTTGACCCAATTTCCAATCCAATTCAACTTAAAAAAACTCACAAAACTATAAGGCTAACCAACGAGTATTTGTGGTTTGACTTTCTCATTATTAAAAAGATCTGAAAAACTAATTTATAAATAAAAATGGAATTATTTAGAATTCTCCAATTTACTTATTTCCTTCTCCAACTTAACCTAATTTCCAATTCAATTTAGTATGGTGCAACTATTCAATTTGCTTAATAGATGAAAATATCTAATTATTTTATAGTGTAATACCCCCAAGTTCTATGCTTTTCAAATAAGACAATTGAACATAAATCCAAAGGGGAGTGGACCCCAATGGATAATTATTTTGTGGATGTGGTTAATTATTTATTTATGAAAAATAAATAAAATATTGTGTATGCGCTATGACCAAATGAGAAATTGAGATCACATGCCTAATCCATGAGGTTATGGAAAAGGTAAAGACTTTCCCCAAAATCTTTCAAAAATCCTTGAAAGAAATTATTTCTAATTTAGATTTTTGAGGAAAAATCTAAATTCCCCCAATGAAGAGGAGTAGTTGGGAAGAGGTGAGGAAGAAGTGGAAGAAAGTGAGGAAAAGCTTAAAGCGGCTTTAAAGAGTCCCAAAATGGGAAGCCTAGGCTAAACGGGGAATAAAGCATCACGAAGTGGACAAGGTGGAAACGAGCTTTTGACACCGGCTTAAATGGGCGCTCCCGGAAGCAGTTGAGGTTAGTCTGTCCTGGGAGGATCTCAGCTCGGGGGTGAGTTCTGGAGATAAACGAACTCAAAGGTTGGGAGGACTGGTCATAGTGGAGGTATGCATGCATAATTTTGGAGATGTCTGTAAGTCTGTATTAAACATATCCCTATTTTATGAATTGTGATGTTAGGGTTCATTATGCAATTTATGAATTGATATGCTATGGTTCTTTCTGCAAATTTTAGATTGATTAATTGTTCAGTAACTCCTGTAACTCGTGTAATTGTAAACCCAAGCTATTGATAGCGAGAGACAAATGATTGAGTTAGAGATGGTAGATCCTTTGAACAGCTAATCTCATGATTATGTATAGGTGTACCCTGCTGTCTTTTAAAGGAATATTAAATTGTTGTGTGTATAGACAGAAAATGTTAACAAATCAGTAACCATGCACAGCAAGTACCAAAAAACTAAACCGATCATAACAATATTGATGGCACAGAATTCCCTGTAACCAATAACAGAAGGTAGGACACCACAACCCTGTGATAGCAGTATGGGGTTCAGTATGTCAGTTGTGTTACAATGGAAAGAATTGTAAAACTAAGAATTTAAATTATTCTATTAAATGTAAGTGTAAACATATGAAAGCAGGAGTGAATCCTAACTAGGTACAAGGATCTAACACTAGGGAGTCTAAACTATCCAGTTCAGTATCCTCCCCTATTTGATTGAAGCAAGAGGATCTGTGTCCTAGTTTTCCCATGGAATAGTTGAATCTGGACCAGCGTGTCAAACATGTTGAATGTTGTAACAGTAAAATAAGGGGAAATCCTACTTGCACATCCATTGTGTGATAAAAGTTTGTGTGAGGGAAGATTGTAAGCATATGTAAACAATACAATGATCAGAGCATCTGTTTACCGTCCATATAAACTGCTGGGAAAGTAGTTGGAGCAATGGAGGTTAACTGAGTATAGATAGATGTGTATGCGAGGGGGCGTACATCTATACCTCGATGCTGCCACTTTAAAATGTTGAAAATTTTATAAGGCTTGCAACCTGGAAAGTTTGAGAAAAAATCTTATATTCCCATGTCTGCCTATAATTACTCAAAAGAAGTAAGTATCGGATAACCGTATGAATTTGAAAGGGATTCAATAAGTAGTTTTTGTTATCTGGTGAAAAAAAAAAAAAAAGGAAAGCCGAGTATATCTAGGTTATGATATATGGGTAAGAACCTGGGTCTGGGAGGCGTGACAAATGGTATCGGAGCCCAGGGTCAAAAATTGGGCAAGATATGTGCTCACAAAGAACTACTAAATTGTTATAAATTTTATGAAAATTAAAATTATTACTTCAAGTATACAAATATCTTTGAATATACTATCAGGTATACATGTAACAAATGGTGATGAAGTAGAAACTTTGATATGGGAGGAATATGAGGAGGCTCATATACCAGAATGGTTAAAACTATAATAGGTTTAAAACTGGAAACCGATATCTCTCAGAAAATATATATATAAATCTGTAAATTTACAATGACATGTAGCCATTGTTCTACTATCATCGTTATGTAAAATAAAGGCAGGGTTCATAAAGTTAAGATATTGAAACCATCTTAATACAGTAGCAAAGATCGATGCTGCCTTACTGGGATGAAAAACAAGAGGGAAAACAGTAGTACCTAACTGATATATCATGTAGCTGGCTTTATTGAGCATCAGCAGCTTCATAGGAATGTATCAAATTTTCTTCCATGATTTAACCTCACTAGAAATCTTTCAATTATGAGGGTAAGAATAGGACTTACAAAGAAAAAGAAAAAAAAACGAGTAACTATGCCCTATAGAAATTTTTCGTAATATTTATAAAGGGGTAGCTTTCACTTCTAAAATTACCTATAGTCTCTGAATCAACTATCATATTCAAGATTTAAATTATAAATAAGGACCTCCCCACAAGCACTATTGAACGTCTATATAGGCATAATACAAAACCTATATAAGAGTGCAATGGTTATTAAAGTATCTTGAATACACATGATATCTCTATACCCAATTATAACCTTTGAAATAAAGATTGTAATAATATAAGTCCATTAAAGGTAAAGGCGCACCCCAAACTTAGTGGTATGATAAAGTTAATTGCATGAAAATAAAAAGGTTGTTGTTGAACCACAGGTCGTGGGTTCAAATCACCGATATGCAAAAGTTAATTAACCTTGGAGGCGCCGAGAGAGCTACATAACAGCTCGTTCTACTGTAGTCCAATATATATACATATAACAAAACAAATGTCATAAGAATTACAAGTGCGAATTATATATACCTGCATCCCATATGAAAACAAAAGAAGGCCTTAAAACTGATTATAACCCGGAACCCGAAAGGTAAATGCGGTAATTTAAGTAGACGGTTCAACAAAGGAAGCGGGAGTAACAGTTGAGCTTCAGACCTTGAGTCTCAAAGAAATATACACAATTTTAAAGGAGAATGTGTAATAATGTTCCAACAAATCCAACTGAATGTACTACTTCATTACCAAGATTTTACATGCAATTAAATGTTGAGATCTCCATGGGAGAGCGAAAATAAAATAAGAGAGAAAAAAAAAATCAAGGATGACATGGGGCCTTTTCTCAGTAAATTTGACCAAAACTCATTTAGAAATGAGTACTTCCAGCAAATAAAATTTGCTATGAAATTTGGGGCAAGCTACTTGAAAATTGCATGGAAGAGGAGAAGACCTTTAGGGGAAACCGAATCAGGTACATGTATCACTCCAAAGCACATGAAGCGTGTGGTACCTACCGAATCATAGAAAATAGAAGTAGGTGTTATTGGTGTAATAGCAGTTTTTGAAAATTGCAATACGTTACCTTCATAAGTGAACATCCTAAGTGAACATCCTTTATAAGTGGTTATAGTTTCTGAACATCCTAGTAACCTTCATACGTTACCTGTAATGAGCAGAGAATGCCGAATGTGAAATATGCAAACGCCAAACGGGCATGACCTCCACCAAAACCTGAACCGTTACGGGACATGCCATAATAAATAGCAAAAAAAAAAAAACCATAATAAAGTGGCCATAAATATAACATAATTTACTTAAACTTAAATTTTGTAATGGCATGTGATAACTCTCTTTTCATCCTCGCTTCATTAATAAACTCAGATTTATATGAGTTCTGTAGGTGCGCTAATGCTGCTTCAGTTGAAAACAATTAGATACAAGACAGTAATTGCATTAAATTGGTGAATTTGACGCACATAATGGAGGATTTAACTTTAACTGAAGTTGAAAGATCTCAGAGGTAATAAATGATTTAGTGTACATTTTTTGGTGAGCTACATCGACACAACAAACCATGAAAAAATAGTCGAAAAACACTTTCTACACAAGCGAAAAAGCATACGACAATGCGGCAGCCTTTTGAAAGGACCTCACGCAAAGCTAAATTTCCCTGCCCCAACAGCCTCTGCAGCGGCCAGACGACCACCCACACTATCATAGTTCGGGCCCCTCTGCTTAAGGTGGCGGTGTGGACCTTGTATTGGAAGCTGTAGGGGGCTGGGAAATTTGTTTTGCCATGGGGCTCTTTTAAAATTTTAGCGGCATTGTCATATTTTTTCAGTTGGTTCCTCATTTGTGTCCATCTGCAGTTCTTGTTAGCCCATCAGAACTGTATTTTTATGCAATAAAATAACTGTAAGTGATCCACGACATATTTGTTGTGTCAGCAATTAAACAAGTCAGATAACAAGAACGAATAGAGAGCTAAATCTAAAGAAACCGGTTACAGTAGATTGGTGGTTATACAGAAATATCCCGAAAAAATAATGATAGACAGTGTACTAGAAAATACTACCACCGATCAGGGAACTAGGGTTCGCTATCACCACAGAATTGAAACTCAAACGTGCTCACAGAATTGAGAGCCGAATGTTAGATTGCATGCACTCTGCAGGGACTTGGCTGAGAGCCACCTGCGTACCTGAACCAACGAAAACAAAACAAGAACGATGCGTTAGACGTGATAAGAAGGCGGGGAAGCAAACTTACTTTGGTAAGAAAACCCAGAAATAGGAAAAGCAACTGGAGCAAGGAGCAAATTGCTTAATGCGAAGAGAGGAAGCGCAAAACAATGTTTGAGAGAGAGATACAACCAGGTATGATCCTGGGCTGTGAAGGGATAAAATAAGAAGGCGAAAACCCTAGAATTGGAACCGGTACTCTGTCAACAGGCAGAGAGGGGATCGGCGCATTTAAACCTTCACACCAGTTTTCTTAAGAAATCCCAAGGGGGATTTTGTTGAGTTACACAGAACTGACAACGAGTCCGGCTCTGCAAACGATTAATACTATTCTATCTCCTCTGATGTACCTTGCCGTGCTGAAATTCTGCGAGGTATTGATGCACACCGCCAATAATTACTTACCCGACGGCGTTTCCAGCCAGGCCGGTACGTGCCAAATGGCCGTCGGCATGGTTTCCATGGGGAAAAGTGGGTTCCCTGTAGCATGCGTGAGAAACACGCCATAAGAAAATCAATCCCAGAAAAAAAGAAAAAAAGAAAAGGAAACCCTAAAACTCGCATGAAACGTATCGAGAGCATCACGGTCACCTGAGTCCAACCGCGGTAACGTCTGCCTTGAATTTTATCGTTTTACCGTCTAAGCATAGTCGTTCACCATCATTAGCATGATCACCTGCAAGTGGACGTTAGTTGTGCAATAATGACTAAAACAGGTAAACGATTTCCTTACCGTTCATCCGGCACGGATAGGCTATGTAAGCCGAGTCTTCATTTCACACGTACCGAGGAAAAAAAAGAAAGAAAGGGGACAACTATATATAAATATATAGAAGTGGGGCCGAGAAAAAAAATAATAACCATAGACAGACATCTCCACGTCGTAAATAAACAAAAGGTTAGTATTGCAAAATAAAATGTTGCGGTCCCTTGCAAGGTATATATGAGAATTATATATACATATATGGTGCGGCTCTATATATATATATATATATATATTGTTAAATACAAAGATATAATTATATATATAAGGTGCGGATCTATATATAAGTATATATTGTTAAATATAAATGTACCATGGGACTGATAAATATAGGCCATATTTATTATACGAAAGGGGTTTGAAAATAAATATGATATAGAAATATTGGCACTGCATATATATATTTTCTTGGCAATTGTTAACTCCAGAACCCTTGTCCATAGCTCGCATCTATATTCATAGATAAATCATATACATGTTCCAACCTTTTTATATAATTTCTTGACCGTGACATTATATATTGCGCTTAAATGCAGTATCTCTCTTATTGTACTGTATCGGCTAATACGCCGGGGCATAAGCTGTTTATATACATATATGATTATACCTACTTTGGCGAAACCTCTTTCAACGGCCGTAGGTGATATTCATTACCTATGTCATTATATTTCCTACCGCGTGTTGTTTTTTTTTTCTCCTACCAGACTTCGCCATAATGGAAGTGAAAGTGGAGGTATTAGAATACCAATCAGTGAAAGAACGGTGCACTATTGGTTGACCACTGTCGTAGGTAGATCTGTCGAAGTAAGCTCTCATAACACGCCTTTGAACATAAGAATGGATACGAAGACAAAATAGTTTGAGACGCGTTGAATGAAATTATTGATTTCGTTTTTGCTAATGGATTTAAGTATATGGGTCCCAAAAAGGGGAGTTAAATATATACATATATTTTCACCACAAAGGAAATTTTAATAGTCCACAAACTATATATATACCCTTTGGGATATACGGATGTGAAAAACTATAGGAAAAAAAAAAAAAAAAAATTTGGGAGATATGACAAATATATGCCTAATCATCGTTTCTTGAAGTTTAAAATTTTGGGAGACTTGTTAATGATAAATCGGTGGGGAAAATTGTTTGACGTTGATTGATATGGTGGGAACATATCTACTCCAAAAAGTTTCATATGTCCATAACGACTCCCTTAAACTATATTATAATCATAGTTGAGGCGAACATTATATATCCCTTTATTTCCTTGGTTGTAATTAAAGGATGGTTAAATTATTTTGTATCATAGGAGTTGAAAAGAGTAAGGGATTCCTTTTATGTTAGGTGGCTTGTAATTAAAGTAGACTTTAAAGGTTAATTTAAAAAGGGTGGAGTTTAAATTAAAGTTAAGCTAGTAAAATAAGTCTAGAAGAAGTGGATTTTATATATATGTATGGTGGATATATATATATATATATATGTGGTGGATTATAGTTATATATGGTAGATTTTATATATACATGATGGAGGTTATGTTATATTGAGGATTATATATATATAGAGTGGTTCTATATATATATATATGAAAAAGAGTGGAGGATTTAATGATATGAAATATCATGGTTCATATAACAAAGAGTTTTATGAAGAAAATTTTATAGGTTCCACTCTATTTGAATATATATACAAGGTGGTGGAATTGAGCATAGATAATTATGTGTGCAAAAATATATATACCTATAGAAAAATTAACCTTTAGGATAAGGTTAAGAAAGGGATATATGTAATTAAACTGAAAAAAAAAAATTGGGAGTGTTAAGACAACTAAATTAGAATTTTATTTATATTCATTATAACAATACGTTGATTAGAAGCATGAAAGGATAGATTAGAAGGAAAAAAAAAAATTTCACTAGTGAATATTAAAATGTGAATTCACCTTAATAATTGTAAGTGAAGTGGAAGGACATATTTTACCCTATGGTCGAAATATTATTACGGTTAAAGGAGTAATAAACACTAGTAGTGGTAGATTATGTGTTAAAATAATAATGTGGGAAAAAAAACAATTTTAGTAAATGTATAAATTATGGTAATTCCTTGAAAAAGGGGAAAATTGTGTCAAATTTATTTTTGACATTATCAAGTAGTCATACTTGTGAATGTGATGAATGATAGTAATTACATGCCTTCATACTATAAAATTTTGTGGGTATAAATTTTATTTAAAATAGTGTGAAATCATACAGCTACCAAAAGAAAGAAAACGAAAAAAAAAAACGAGAAGGTACTGGAGGTACATCTATGAATTGAGAAAGGGTAAGCATAACCATGCATATGATACAATTGGTTTCTTTCATTTATAAGTATTAACGAAAAGTGTAAAATTGTTTAGTCAAGTGTGTAACAGGAAATTGTACACTCTGGAAACAAGAAGGAAAAAGGTGAAGATAAATCACCTAGAAACTCCAGAAAAGCTGAATTGGACCAAGTTGAGTGAGGAAAGAACCTCACTAAAGAAACAAGAAAGGATAAGTAGTGTACTAAAAGTGCAATAAACTATTATGAACCTGAACGGTTTGACTAATAACTGAAATTCTTAAGTTATTGAAATGCAGAATGTTGTTGTGGATGATCAATTGTATGTACCTGACATTTCTTACATTGGTATGAATTGTGGACAGGGAAAGTAGAATAAAAGATTTTCTAGACATACTTCTTGCAAAGAAGTAGAAAGAAAAGCAACTGCATAAAGCAGGAGAGTACTCTACTGGAAACAAAGCAAAAAAAAAAAAAAAACAAAGAAGAAATCTTTATCAAAGTTGAAAAAGTCAACGTTAAAGTGTAACACCGAGGAAGGTGTTGGAAAGGGGGGAAACTGATGGCTTATAAACTAGCCTTACCCTTGCATATTAAATATCGTGATGTGTTTCATATCTCCTTGTTGGAAAAATAATTTTTGTACATGATGCTTCTCACATTGTTGATTTGAAATGTGATCCAGGTGGAACCCGAAGAGGAATTCCTTCCAAAGCCGCTTCAGATCGGAGAGCGGGAAGAAATTGAATTGTGAACACAAACAGTAGCCAGAGTAAAGGTACAGTGGAGCACTTTACTGCTGAAATAGCTACATGGAACAGAGAAGCGTAAATGAGGGAAAAGCATTCATATTTATTTCCAAATAAATTAAGTAGATAATTGCCAACACCGAGGACGGTGTTTATTTTCAGAGGGGGAATATGTAATACCCCCAATTTCTATGCTTTTCAAATAAGACAATTGAACATAAATCCAAAGGGGAGTGGACCCCAATGGATAATTATTTTGTGGATATGGTTAACTATTTATTTATGAAAAATAAATAAAATATTATGTATGCACTATGACCAGATGAGAAAATGAGATCATATGCCTAATCCATGAGGTGATGGAAAAGGAAAAAAGACATTCCCCAAATCTTTCAAAAATCCTTGAAAGAAATTATTTCTAATTTAGATTTTTGAGGAAAAATCTAAATTTCCCCAATGAAGAGGAGTAGTTGGGAAGAGGTGAGAAAAAGCTGGAAAAGCTGAGGAAAAGCTTAAAGAAGCTTTAAAGAGTACCAAAATGGGAAGCCTAGGCTAAACAAGAATAAAGCATCCTGAAATTCTGGACGCAGAATTGGAAACAGGCTTTGGGGAAAGCACAACTTAAATAAGCTGCTCTAGAACAGATTGAGGTTAGTCTGTTCTTGGAGGATCTCTGCTCGGGGGTGAATCCTGGGAGATAAAGAGGATTCTAAGGTTGGGAGGACTGGTCATAGTAGAGATATGCATGCCTAATGTTGGAGATTTCTGTAAGTCTGTATTAAATATATCCCTGTTTTATGAATTGTGATGTTAGGGTTCATTATGCAATTTATGAATTGTTATGTTATGGTTCATTATGAAAATTTTAGATTGATTATTTGTTCAGTAACTCGTGTAATTGTAAACCCAAGCTATTGATAGCAGAGACAAATGGTTGAGTTAGAGATGGTAGATCCCTTGAACAGCTAATCTCATGATTTTGTATAGGTGTAGCTTGCTGTCTTTCAAAGGAACATTAACTTACTGTGTGTATAGACAGAAAATGTTAACAAACCAGTAACCATGAACAGCAAGTACCAAACAACTAAACCTATCATAACAATATTGATGGCACAGAATTCCCTGTAACCAATCACAGAAGGTAGGAAACAACAACCCTGTGATAGCCGTATGGGGTTCAGTATGTCAGTTGTGTTACAATGGAAAGAATTGTAAAACTAAGAATTTAAGTTATTCTATTAAATGTAAGTGTAAACATATGAAAGCAGAAGTTGAAACCTAACTAAGTACGAGAATCTAACACTAGGAAGTCTAAACTATCCAGTTCAGTATCCTCCCCTATTTGATTCAAGCAAAGAGGATCTGTGTCCTAGTTTTCCCATGGAATAGTTGAATCTACACCAGAGTGTCAACATGTTGAATGTGGTAATAGTAAAATAAGGGGAATTCCTACTTGAACATCCATTGTGTGATAAAAGTTTGTGTGAGGGAAGATTGTAAGCATATGTAAGAATACAATGAACACAGCATCTGTTCACCGTCCATATCAACTGCTGGGAAAGCAGTTGGAGCAATGGAGGTTAACTGAGTATAGGTAGAGGTATGCGAGGGGGCATACATCTATACCTCGATGCTGCCACTTTAAAATGTTGAAAATTTTATAAGGCTTGCAACCTGGAAAGTTTGAGAAAAAATCTTATATTCCCATGTCTGCCTATAATTACTCAAAAGAAGTAAGTACCGGATAACCGTATGAATTTGAAAGGGATTCAATAAGTAGTTTTTGTTATCTGGTGAAAAAAAAGAAAAAAGAAAGCCGAGTATATCTAAGTTATGATATATGGGTAAGAACCTGGGTCTGGGAGGCGTGACATATAGATTCATTTGTAAAATTTGAAAAACATTGTTTATTATTTTACTAATTTATAAATATTCTAAATATTTCTATTTAAAGAGAAATTAAAAGCAAACTAATATTCAAATTAGATATCATTTATATAATCAAAATTCTTAAAGCATACTCCAAAAAATATCAAAGAAAAATTTAGTATGCCCAAACATTTGATTTGATATTTGATATTCAATATTCAAATTGAATATAATCCATAGAATCAAAATCCTCAAAACATACCGTAAAAAACATCAAAGAAAATTCAGTATAACCAGAGATTTGATTGATATTTGATAGATCAAACAAAGAAATATCTAAATTACAACGGAGAAATGAGAGACAAAGAGATTGCACCAACTGATATGAATTAATAAGAAACTATGGCATCTGTGATACCCCACCACAAAAGGAAAATGGAATAATAAAACTAGGAGGAGTAGATTGGTTTTTGTTTTAAGAGTAAACCGAGAAAATATAGTTGTAGTCCAAAAAAAATAAGTGATATTAAAAACAAGTATTAATTCGAAAATTATAGAACCACCAGAAAATGAAAAATGAAAAAAAATAAAGACGCATCTATAATTCTTTGAAATGGGTGAATTTTAACTCAAGAAACACAAAACGAAGAGGCGGAAACTTACCTTGTGCATCCAGAGCAAAATTAGGTTTCTTGAGGATCTTGTTTACAACCAATGAACAGGGCTTCCTGTGAGACCTTGCAGGTTGATTTTAGTAGTACCTGACACATAGAACAGTTGATTAAAAGAAGGCGCAAACCTTAAAAGAAAGCAATTAAAAGAAGGCCCAAACCTTATCAATCAAATCTTTAATAATATGATTAAACTAATCTCATAAAACTATACATCAATGGAAAAAAAGAATAGAGATCATGTATGTGTGCCATAATATTCCTTAAAAATTGATCATAAAAATACGCAATATCAATGTATACTGCACAGTTTGCCTCCGCAAATTTTGCACAATATGCAATATGGATGGTGCTTTGTCCCCGCAAATTCCCAATGCAAGCATCACAGCCTCCATTTCAGAGGAGTAATGGAACATGGGGCCTTCGTGGGCTGTGCTCCATTAGTCCAGATTCTTTCCAGTGGTCTCGAAAAAAATCTTGAACACGAGGATTCTTTCTGGTGGTCTCGAAACAAATATTGAACACTGGGATTCTTTCCAGTGGTCTCAAAGCATTGCAGCCAACGAAATCCAAATTCTTAGAGGACTTTTTGATTTATGAAAAGAAAAAATGAAAGTGCAGGTGGAAATCTCACCATCGAGGCAGAACGTGGTGGAAGGAATATTGGAGAAAATGTCCAAGGTGGGAGGAATATTGAAGAAAATGGCGAAGATTCAGAAAGGTTATTGGTTCGATCTTGTCCAACAAGACAACAATATTGGATTCACGAACAACCTATTAACAAAAAAATTTTACCAAAGAAACCTACATGTAAAAATTAAAAATCCAGGAATACCCAAACCTAGCTGTAAAAATCCAGAAAGACCTGCAAACCTATATGTAATTTACTGAAATGAATGTAAACCGAACCTAACATCCTGGTCCGTTGGGAGCCATCAATGTGGTGAGTGCCTCCTCTCCCCGCACCGAAGGGCATCATCGTAATTCCATTCACTCAGGTACCGTCCTTCTCGTCATTGAACTTGAACTTGTGAACGTCATAATCAAAATCCTCATTATATAGCTTTTTTTCAAAATCCTCATTATATAGCTTTTTTAATCAACAACTAATTTGTTAGTGGCCCTGGCACGTCCTCCCTACCCTAGCCGTTTGGAGGGAAGTGCGCTGTCATTTTTTTTTTAGCGTAGGGATCGCACCACATCATTATATCTGTTTGGATTATTTTCAATATTAAAAGGAATATGACAGTCTATTTTCTAATATTCAAATATCACAAATTTTTTTAATAAGTATAATAATTTTAACAAGAAAATAGATATAAATATGCCATGGGTTTTTCTAATATTCAAATATCACGAAATTCCTTAATAAGTACAATAATTTTAACAATAAAATAGATATAAATATTCGATGGTTTTTTTTCATTGGTGTTTTATAAGGAAATCCAAGGAGGCTTAAAATCCAAGGGAGGCTTAAGAGAACTAATATAGATTAGAATATTTCTTTTAAAGCTAGATCTAGTGAAGAAAGAAATATCTTAACCCAATTACAAATGTTTGGAGAACTCAATGCTAATTATCAAATGGATCTGTGAAGAAATTGCTGAGAATTTTTCCTTACCAACCCTTCAATAATAAATTTTTGTATCTACATACCTCTTTTACATATACTTCTATAACTCACATTTATAAGAATACAAATAATGTTGTATATGGATTTGAAATTGGATTGAAGCAAAGTACCTACATTATCTCAATAATCTAGAATCAACACATTTAAAATAACAAAAAACCATAAACTATGGACCCCAACTTCAGCAATTTCATTGTTAGATTTTGTAGTGTTAATGTCATAAAATGTCGTAATGGTAAAGGATGCACAGAGATATTCCGATTTCTGGCATTTTGATTGTCATTGTCCTCCACAAAACTTGACATGCAAATAATACATGACAGTTTCTCTGCTCCTTCCTACATTGAAAATGAAGAACCTGTAAATAAGAAAGGTCGAGGTATGAGCCGAGTTGCAACATGAAAAACCCTATTTCATTGGCTACGAATCCACAAAACTCTCCACCATCGAGAAATTGTACCTACAATGAAAATAAATTCATCATATAGGGCAGAGAGAATTTCAACCTAACCGCCATGAAGAGAGACACAGAAAAAAAAAAAAAAAACTGAACTAAGATATCGAATCTCTTACCTAGAATCTCATCCACTGTGATTCAAACACTCTGAACCCTATATATGCAACAAATATAATGATTAGCATAAAAATATCAAGGAAGAAGAAGTTTAATATACAGTAACACTATCTAGGAAAACTTTTTGTTACCTACTAGTTGGAAAACACACCAGGGTATGAGCTGAGTTGCAACAAGAAAAACCCTATTTCATTGGCTAATCCACAAAACTCTCCACCATCGAGAAATTGACTGTTTCTCTCCTCCTTCTTCTTCATCTATTTCGATTGGTTCACACCAACACTCCAATATTTATGCCCTTAATTCTTCTTCACTTATCTCATCATCTTCAAGAAACCCTGAACGATATCATTTGTCTCCTCTTCAGCAATCCCTACATGAATAACGCTTTCTTCTTCACTTATTTCATCCTCATGATTGTCATCATTTTTCTCCCATCATTTCTCCCTGAGTTCATCCATCATTTCGTGCCCCAACTGCAAACCCTGTTGCTGCCGGCAACTCTCCAAATCCCGGCGTGATATGTTCGGCGTTCCCTACACTATGTTCTGCATCAACCCCTGTATCGAGCTCATCCTTCCATATTGAAATGGGTAAAACCATACCTTAAACTCAATTCAATTTACTTACAAAAGAGTGATAATAGCGATGGGATCGAGAATGCCGATTTAGAAATGTTGATAATATATATATATATATATATATATATATAAAATTTTAAATTATTGTTTAAATAAAAATAAAAATAATATTAAATTGATATAATTTTAAGGAATGGTCTCAATATTGAATTGTGTTATTTAAATTTATTTTTTCACTCAATATATGATTTTTGCATAAATTAGATAAGAAAAATAAATTCCAAAACTTTTCAAAAAATATCTTTAAATATAATTGGACATTTTAAATGTAAGTTTTAAGTGAATTTATTTGATTGGTTTTATTAAGGTCAAAGTCCTTTGACTATGGATTAGTAGAGTTTTTTTGAATTTAACCAATGTTTTAGAAAATGATGAATATTTGCACTTATCAGAGAGTTAAAAATTATTTCCTTAATTTTTTGTAAATCTTATTTCTAATTTTCCATTTGTTGAATAAATCAGATGCATATTAATTAATCTGTCAGAAAATCAACAAAATAATTTTAAAAGAGAAAGATTATTGTAAATGGCCATTCTGTTAGTGATTGGTTTGACACTAACACTCACATTAACATTGTTATGCATTACATTGCTAGTACATTTCCTAGGTCCTTTACTTAAAGGAGGGAGAGGAGAGGGGAGGAGAGGAGAGGGAGGGGTGTGGGGGGGTGGTGGGAAACACTCATAGAACCGAATGTCGTGATTGCACATACAAAGTTATACAATATATCCACCTTTTTCTCTAGATTTTTTGTCTTTGTAATCCCCCCTCTTTAGAATGACATGTGTTATTTTAAAAACCTAAAAATTGTAAATCATCATTATCATATCGCCATGTTCCATTTATATGACAATATACCTCTACCTTAAATTTCTTTTTAGGTTTTTCCTGTAGTGTTTTGTATCTATGTTATAAGCCTGAAAAGGTTGCACTTTCTCCTTGCCAATGCTAATAAAGTGGCCCTAATTCCCTAACCTTAGGGTTTCTCCTGTCCATACGAATTATAATATTTCATTAAAAATATGGTACCATAGATACAAGCATAATATCATCGATTAAAAATCCATGCTCGCAACAATTCTAAACACTTTCTTCATAATTGTACCTTTAGAAAAATATATGTTTTAACTTAGGGAAATTCAATGTGAAAATGTAAATTGATTATTAATCTTGTGTCATTTTTTTAAAGCGCACCTTCGGTTTTGTAATGACATCAACTCTAGAAATTCGCGACATCCACCAAAGGTTTGGAAATTCAAGGGTGGTCCAAAGATCATGAAATACAATATAGTTTTAACATAGAAAAATTGAGTTTAATCATCCTGCATGTCTCCTATCCTAACCTATCCTAACCTAACCTAGCCTAACATTCCCTAGCCTAGCCTATCCTAACCTATCCTAATTCACCCTAGCTTAACTTAACCTATCCTACCCTACCCTAACCTAACCTACCCTAGCCAAACCTAACCTAACCTAGCCTAACATAGCCTAGCCTAGCCTAGCATAGCATAGCCTAGCCTACACTAGCCTAACATAGCCTACCCTATCCTACCCTAGCCTAAATTAGCCTAACCTATCCTAACCTAGGCTAGCCTAACCTACCCTAACTTACTCTAACCTAATCTAACCTAGCCTAGCCTAACCTATCCTAACCTAAGGAGCCTATCCTAACCTATCCTATTCTAGCCTAACGTAGCCTATCCTAACACAGCCTAGCCTAACCTAGCCTAACCTAGCCTAACCTAGCCTAGCCTAGACTAGCCTACCCTACCCTAGCCTACCCTACCCTAGCCTACCCTAGCCTAACCTGCCCAAGCCTAACCTAGCCTAGCATAACCTAGAATAACCTAGCCTAACCTAACTTGGCCTAACCTAGCCTAGCCTAATGTAGCCTAGCCTAACCTACCCTGGCGTAGACTAGCCTAACCTAGCCTAGCCTACCCTAACCTACCCTACCCTACTCTAGCCTACCTAACCTACCCTAACATAACCTAACCTAACCTAGCCTAACATAGCCTAACCTAACCTTGCCTCGCCTACCCTAGCCTACTTTAACCTAACCTAGCCTACCCTGCCTTACACTATCCTAACCTAGACTAGCCTAGCCTAACCTAGCCTAGCCCAACCTAGCCTAGCCTAGCCTAACCTACCCTAGTCTAGCCTAGCCTACCCTAGCTTAGCCTATCCTAGCCTAGCCTATCTTGGCCTAGCCTAGCTTAGCCTAGCTTATTCTAGCCTAGCCTAGCCTAGCCTAACCTAACCTAACCTATCTTACACTAACGTAGCCTAGCCTATCCTAGCCTAACCTGGCCTACCCTAGCCTATCCTAGCCTAGCCTACCCTACTCTAGCCTACCTAACCTAACCTAACCTAACCTAACATAGCTTAGCCTAACCTAGCCTAACCTAATCTAACCTCACCTGACCTAGCCTACCTTAAGCTAACATAACCTAGCTTAGCCTAACCTAACCTAGCCTAGCATAGCCTAAACTAACCTACCCTAACGTAACCTATTATAAACTAGCCTAGCCTAGCCTAACCTACACTAGCCAAGCCTAGCCTAGCCTAGCCTAGCCTAGTTTAACATAGCCTAGCCTAGCCTAACCTACCTAGCCTAGCCTAGCCTAGTTTAACATAGCCTAGCCTAGCTTATCCTAGCCCATCCCAGCATATTCTAGCCTAGCCTAGCCTAGCTTAGCCTAACCTAAGTTAACCTAACTAAACGTAACCTCAACCTAGACTAACCTAGCCTAGCCTAACCTAGCTTAACCTAACCTACCCTAGCCTAACCTATCCTAGCCTAACCTTTCGTAGCCTAACCTAAGCTAGCCTACCCTAGCCTAACCTAACCTAGACTATCTTGGCCTGCCCTAACCTAGCCTAACTAGCCTAGCCTAGCCTAGCCTAGCCTAACCTAGCCTAGCCTAGCCTAGCCTAGTCTTACCTAACCTAGCCTAAACTACCCTAGCCTACACTACCCTACCCTAGCTTAGCCTAACATAACCTAGCCTAACCTAACCTAACCTATCCTAACCTATCCTAGCGTAGCCTAACCTAGCCTAGCCTAGCCTACCTATCCTAACCTATCCTAGCCTATCCTAGCCAAGCCTAACCCTAGCCTAGCCTAGCCTGGCCTACACTACCCTACCCTACCCTAGCTTATCCTAGCCTATCTTAGCCTAGCCTAGCCTAGCCTAGCCTAGCCTAGCCTAGCCTAGCTTAGCCTAGCTTAGCCTAACCTAACTTAACCTAACCTAACCTAACCTTAGCCTAGATTAGCCTACCCTAGCCTAGCCTAGCCTAGCCTAGCCTAGCTTATCCTAGCCTATCCTAGCTTATTCTAGCCTAGCCTAGCCTAGCCTAGCCTAACCTAACCTAGCTTAGCCTAACCTAGTTAACCTATCCTAACCTAACCTTATCCTAACTTACCCTAGACTAGCCTAGCCTAGCCTAACCTAGCCTAGCCTTACCTACTGAAGCCTAACGTACTGTACACTAGCCTAGCCTAGACTAACCTAACCTAACCTAACCTAACCTAGCCTAGTCTACCCTAATCTAGCCTAGCCTAGCCTAGTCTATCCTAGCCTACCCTAGCTTACCCTAGCCTAGCCTGACCTAACCTAGCCTATCCCAGCCTAACCTAGCCTAGACTAGCTTAAGCTAACCTTACTTGACCTAGTCTAACTTAACCTAACCTAACCTAACCTAGCCTAGCCTAGCCTTGCCTAGCCTAAACCTAGCCTACCGTAGCCTACCCTAGCTTATCCTACCCTTTCCTAGCTTATTCAAGCCTAGCCTAGCCTAGCCTAGCTTAGCCTAGCTTAGCCTAACCTAAACTTAACCTAACCTAACCTACGCTAACATATCCTAGCCTAGCCTAGCCTTCCCTAGTCTAGCCTAACCTACCCTAGCCTACCCTAGCCTAGCCTAAGCTAACGTAGCCTAGCCTAGCGTAGGCTAGCTTATCCTAACCTAGCCTACCCTAGCCTACCCTAACCTTGCCTAGCCTAACCTAACCTAGCTTAACCTAGCATAGCCTACCCTAGCCTAGCCTACCCTAGCCTAGTCTAGCCTACTTAACCTAGTGTAGCCTAGCCTACTCTAGCCTACTTAACCTAGTGTAGCCTAGCCTACTCTAGCCTACTTAACCTACACTAACCTAACCTAACCTAACCTAGCTTAACCTAACCTAACCTAGCCTAACCTAACCTATCCTAGCCTACCTTAGCCTACCTTAACCTACCCAAGCCTAGCCTAGCCTAGCCGAACCTAGCCTAACCTAACCTAACCTAATGTAACCTAGCCTAACCTACCCTACCCTACCCTAGCCTAACCTAACCTACCCTACCCTAGCCTACCCTAGCCTATCCTATCCTATCCTAGCCTAACCTAGCCTAGCCTCTTCTACCCTAGCCTAGCTTATCGTAACCTAACCTAACCTAACCTAACTTAACTTAGCTTACCATAACCTAGTTTAGCCTAGCCTACCCTAACCTATCCTAGCCTAGACGAACCTAACCTAACCTAACCTAGCCTACCCTAGTGTAGTCTTACCTAGCCTAGCCTAGCCTATGCTAACTTGAGCTAGCTTAGACTAACCCACTCTGTGCTAGGCTATAGTATCCTAGCCTAACCTATCCTATCCTAGTCTATCTTATCCTATCCTAACCTAGACTAGCCTAAGCTACCCCAAGTTACCCAAACTTGACCTAGCCTAGTCTAACCTAGCATATCCTAGTCTAACCTAGCTTACTCTAGCCTGCCCTAGCCTGACCTACTCTTACCTAGCCTATCCTAGTCTAGTCTAGCATATCCTAAGCTACTCTAGCCTATTCTAGCCTAACCTAGCCTACTCTACCTTACCTTAGTGTATTCTTGAGTTGCCTAGGCTAGGCTACTCAAGCTTAAGGTACTTTACTCTATATTAGAAAATTAATGAAGAAATAATTCAAAAAAGAAAATAAATTAAAAGATATTAATAAAAGTTTAAATATAAGAAAAATTCTTTAAAATAAAATGAATGTATGAAAATAGAATTTAAAATATATTGAATTTAACCATAGTAATAATGTAAAAACCAAATCTAACATGAGTAATAAGATATAAATGAAAATTTATTTTTAAATGAAAAACATATTCGTAAAACATAAAAACATAATTGAAGAAATCATTTTAAGAAATCCAATTTTAAAGAAATCATTTTAAGAAATCCAATTTTAAATTATTGTTTAAATAACAATAATAATAATATTAAATTGATATAATTTTAAGGAATGGTTTCAATATTGAATTGTGTTATTTAAATTTATTTTTTCACTCAATATATGATTTCTGCATAAATTAGATAAGAAAAATAAATTCCAAAACTTTTCAAAAAATAGATTTAAATATAATTGGACATTTTAAATGTAAGTTTTAAGTGAATTTATTTGATTGGTTTTATTAAGGTCAAAGTCCTTTTACTATGGATTAGTTTGTAGAGTTTTTGTGACTTTAACCAATGTTTTAGAAAATGATGAATATTTGCACTTATTGTAGATTAAAAATTATTTCCCTAATTTTTGTAAATCTTATTTCTAATTTTCCATTTGTTGAACAAATCTAGATGTGACATTAATTTAATTGTTTGTGAGCACCTAACAAATAATTTTAAAATAGGAAAAATACTATTTTTAGTAAATGGGCATTCTATTAGTGATTGGTTTGACACGGACACTCACATTAACATTGTTATGCATTGCATTGCTAGTACATTTCCTAGCTCCTTTACTTAAAGGAGGGAGAGGAGAGGAGAGGAGAGGAGGGGGGGCATTGGGAAGGCCAGGGGGTGTTTGTAATCATGCGTAGCTATCCCTTGGTTATGTTATCTCATTTGAATTTTTTTAGTTCTAATTTCATTTTGAACTTTTACACTTTAAGTTGTGTAGAACAACAAGTGTATGGAACTAATGATGGGTGCATTAAAAGAGGTGTTGTGTACAAGAGAAAAAGTATGAACACAAACTTTCCTTTGCACACACGCAATTATTTTAATTTTAAGGAGAAACTTTGGATCGTGGATTCTTATGGTTGTTCTACAAATGAATATTTGATCTACATCTTTCTTATGATATCATGTTCATCCTTGTGATCTAATATCATTTTCATCGTATAAGGAAATGGCTAAGAAAAGAAAGAAAAAGGCACAAATAATTGGGAAATCAAATTTTGTTGTGATACTTAACATGGTAAATACTTTTCTTATACTAATTTTGGATTCCTAATAAAAGGAATTGCAATATATTTGTAACATGGAAATTATATTATTGAAAAGCATGGAACATAAAATATTGATACAATTGAGTACAAAAAATTACAAACTATTATCTCATCGTTGGAAACACTCATAGAACCAAATGCCGTGATTCCACATACAGAGTTATACAATATGTCCACCTTTTTCTTTAGATTTTTTGTCTTTGTAATCCCCACTATTTAGAATGAGATGTGTTATTTTAAAAACCTAAAAATTGTAAATCATCATTATCATATCGCCATGTTCCATTTATATGACAATATACCTCTACCTTAAATTTATTTTTAGGTTTTTCCTGTAGTGTTTTGTATTTATGTTGTAAGCCTCAAAAGGTTGCACTTTCTCCTTGTCAATGCTAATAAAGTGGCCCTAATTCCCTAACCTTAGGGTTTCTCCTGTCCATACGAATTATAATATGTTTGTAAAAATATGGTACCATAGATACAAGCATAATATCATTGATTAAAAATCCATGCTCGCAACAATTCTAAACACTTTCTTCATAATTATACCTTTAGAAAAATATATTTTTTAACTTAGGGAAATTCAATGTGAAAATGTAAATTAATTATTAATCTTGTGTCATTTTCTTATAGCGCACCTCCGGTTTTGTAATGACATCAACTCTAGAAATTCACGACATCCACCAAAGGTTTGGAAATTCAAGGGTGGTCCAAAGATCATGAAATATAATATAGTTTTAAGATAGAAAAATTGAGGTTAATCATCGTGCATGTCTCCAATCCTAACCTATCCTAACCTAACCTAGCCTAACATTCCCTAGCCTAGCCTATCCTAGCCTATCCTAACTCACCCTAGCTTAACATAGCCTATCCTACCCTACGCTAACCTAACCTAACCTACCCTAGCCAAACCTAACCTAACCTAACCTAACCTAACCTAACATAGCCTAGCCTAGCCTAGCATAGCATAGCCTAGCCTACACTAGCCTAACATAGCCTACCCTATCCTACCCTAGCCTAAATTATCCTAACCTATCCTAACCTACGCTAGCCTAACCTACCCTAACTTAGGCTAACCTAACCTAACCTAGCCTAGCCTAACCTATCCTAACCTAGGGAGCCTAGCCTAACCTATCCTATTCTAGCCTAACGTAGCCTAGCCTAAAGTAGCCTAGCCTAGCCTAGACTAACCTAGCCTAACATAGCTTAGCCTAGACTAGCCTAACGTAGCCTAAACTACCCTAGCCTAGCCTACCCTAGCCTAACCTGCCCTAGCCTAACCTAGCCTAATCTACCCTAGCATAACCTAGACTAACATGGCCTAACCTAACCTAGCGTAACCTAGCCTAGCCTAACGTATCCTATACTAACCTACCCTAGCCTAGCCTACCCTAACCTACCCTACCCTACCCTACTCTACCCTACCTAACCTACCCTAACGTAACCTAACCTAACCTAGCCTAACCTAGCCTAACCTAACCTTGCCTAGCCTACCCTAGCCGACTTTAACCTAACCTAGCCTACCTTACCTTGCACTATCCTAACGTAGACTAGCCTAGCCTAACCTAGCCTAGCACAACCTAGCCTAACCTAGCCTAACCTACCCTAGCCTAGCCTAGCCTAGCCTAGCTTAGCCTATCCTAGCCTAGCCTAGCCTAGCCTAGCTTATTCTAGCGTAGCCTAGCCTAGCCTAACCTAACCTAACCTAGCTTACACTAATGTAGCCTAGCCTAGCCTAGCCTAGCCTAGCCTACACTAGCCTACCCTACCCTACTCTAGCCTACCTAACCTAACTTAACCTATCCTAACCTAGCTTACCCTAACCTAGCCTAACCTAACCTAACCTTACCTAACCTAGCCTACGTTAACCTAACCTAACCTAGCCTAACCTAATCTAACCTAGCATAGCATAGCCTAAACTAACCTACCCTAATGTAACCTAGCATAAACTAGCCTGGCCTAGCCTTAACTACTCTAGCCAAGCCTAGCCTATCCTAGCCTAGCCTAATCTAACCTAGCCTAGCATAGCCTAACCTACCCTAGCTTAACCTAGCCTAGCCTAACCTACCCTAGCCTAGCTTATCGTAGCCTATTCTAGCATATTCTAGCCTAGCCTAGCCTAGCCTAGCCTAGCTTAGCCTAACCTAACTTAACCTAACCAAACATAACCTCAACCTAGCCTAACCTAGCCTAGCCTAGCCTAGCTTAACCTAACCTACCCTAGCCTAACCTATCCTAGCCTAACCTTTCATAGCCTAACCTAAGCTAGCCTACCCTAGCCTAACCTAACCTAGCCTATCCTAGCCTACCTTAACCTAGCCTAAGTAGCCTAGCCTAGCCTAGCCTAACCTAGCCTAGCCTATCCTAGCCTAGCCTAGCCTAGTCTTACCTAACCTAGCCTAAACTACCCTAGCCTACCCTATCCTACCCTAGCTTAGCCTAACATAACCTATCCTAACCTAACCTAACCTAGCCTAACCTAACTCACCCTAGCCTAACCTATCCTAGTGTACCCTAACCTAGCCTAGCCTATCCTAGCCTATCCTAGCCTAGCCTAACCTAGCCTAGCCTAGCCTACCGTAACCTACCCTAGCTTATCCTAGCCAATCTTAGCCTATTCTAGCCCACCCTAGCCTAGCCTAGCCTAGCTTAGCCTAACCTAACTTAACCTAACCTAACCTAACCTAACCTTAGCCTAGCTTAGCCTAGCCTACCCTACCCTACCCTAGCCTACCCTAGCCTACCCTAGCTTATCCTAGCCTATCCTAGCCTATTCTAGCCGGGCCTAGCCTAGCCTAGCCTAACCTAACCTAGCTTAGCCTAACCTAGTTAACCTATCCTAACCTAACCTTATCCTAACTTACCCTAGACTAGCCTAGCCTAGCCTAACCTAGCCTAGCTTTACCTAATGGAGCCTAACCTACTGTACACTAGCCTAGCCTAGCCTAGCCTAACCTAACCTAGCCTAACCTAACCTAGTCTAGTCTAGCCTAGTCTAGCCTAGCCTAGCCTAGTCTATCCTAGCCTACCCTAGCTTACCCTAGTCTAGCCTAACCTAACCTATCCTATCCCAGCCTAACCCAGCCTAGCCTAGCTTACCCTAACCTTACTTGACCTAGCCTAACCTAACCTAACCTAACCTAACCTAGCCTATCCTAGCCTAGCCTAGCCTAACCCTAGCCTACCCTAGCTTATCCTAGCCTTTCCTAGCTTATTCTATCCTAACCTAGCCTAGCCTAGCTTAGCCTAGCTTACCCTAACCTAACCTTAACCTAACCTAACCTAACCTACCCTAACCTATCCTAGCCTAGCCTAGCCTTCCCTAGTCTAGCCTAACCTACCCTAGCCTAGCCTACCCTAGCCTAGCCTAGCTTATCCTAACCTAGCCTAGCCTACCCTAGCCTAACCTAGCCTAGCCTAACCTAACCTAGCTTAACCTAGCCTAGCCTACCCTAGCCTAGCCTACCCTAGCCTACTTTAGCCTACCTAACCTAGCGTAGCCTAGCCTACTCTAGCCTACTTAACCTACACTAACCTAACCTAACCTAACCTATCCTAGCCTACCTAAGTTAAGTCCGCGGGAAGATTGATGTACCAATTTACCCAAACGGGGCCCACAATTTTGGCGCTTCATCTCCGAGGGTTAGGTTCTTTGATGTTTAGGGATTTCCATTATTTCTCAACAATAAATAGGCATTCAAGCCTCATTTTAACTTATCAGAATTGGATCATGGACCTAAGTGACAGCTCAAAATTCAAAGTTTTTTGAAGTGTGTTGAACCTAAGCGACCAAATAAATCTCATCTTCCTCGTTCAGGCGCTTTAAATGGTTTCAAAAACCTACACCAAATGAAGAATTTATCGTAGTTTGAAATGTCCAGTAAACTTCAATTTTTGGACTTTGAGAAAGTTTGACTTGGATTGGGAAAAATTAAAAAGAGAATACTCTAGGGATTATTCCCCACAATATTCCGTTTGGACCAGTTGAATGTTGCCAAGTGGCAGATTGTAATTGGGCTATTGTTTGACTATTCAATTTTCGAGCCAATAGGAGGCTACCACGTGGCAGGCTGAGAGGCCACCGTGTGGCTAAGGAATAGAGTGTTAAAATGTTGTTTGGAGTCGGCCAGGTTCGAATGCAAGACCTCACACATAGACTGCCTATGCTTTACAGATTGGGTTGTGTTAGTTCTTAACAACTAATAGTCAGAAGTTCTATTTAACATTATGAATTTTGTTTCTGTGATCCATAAATTGTGAGTAAAATATTTCGGTAAAAATCACATCAAAATAAGTTTAGTCGACGTGTTTCGAACCGTCTAGTGTGGTTCATCATCAGGACAAGATGAAAAATCTGATCAGGTAACCAAATTAAATAGATAAGAAAGGCTCCAACTAGCCGTTTGTAAAATAATGGCTAGTTTGACTAAATTAAGGCAATAAAATCATAAAATCAAAAAAATATAATAATAATTTCTTTTTTATTTATAGGAATAAATTAAATGCTTAACCAAGTTCGCCATTAATACAACTTATCATACATAGAAAGATGGGAATATTGAGAGGGTTCACAAGATAGTAGAGGATATGTTGAGGATGAATGTGATGCATAAGAAACACAAGTGGGAAGAATATCTTCCATTGGTAGAGTTCGCCTACGACAATGGGTATCATGAGTCATTGAAGATGAGTCCATTTTAGGCATTGTATCAACAGAGTTGCAACACTCATATCAGTTGGAGGGATTCGGTTAAAAAGATATTGATTGGAGCAGGGATATTGGAAGAATGGAACGAGAAATGCATGTGATCAAGAAGAAATTGAAAGTAGTGCAGGATAGGGAGAAGATTTATGCATACATGAATAGGTTATTCAAGGAGTTTTAGGTTGGGGATCAGGTGCACTTGTGTATCAAGCCCAAGAAGAGCTCCTTGTGGATTGGATTGTGTTACAAGCTGGAACCATGGTTTTTTGGACCATTTAGGATCATTGAGAGGATTGGGCCAGTAGCCTATCGACTTGTACTACCTTCCATAGTGAAATTCCATGATTTTTTCATATATCGTTGCTTAAGAATTATGTTAAAGATGTTGATCATGTTATTGACAGGTTTGTATTGCAAGTGGAACTAGAAGGGGAGTTCCAGCCGGTTGCAGTGCATTTTGCAGGAAATGAAGCTTATGCTCAAGAATCGAGAAATCAATCAAGTAAAAGTGTAATGGAGGAAATTTGGACCCGATGAAGCTACATGGGAGATGGAAGATCAAATGTGGGCCACGCATCCTTCCTTGTTTATCGGTAGAGGCAAGGAAATTTTGGTGTAATTTTAGTATATGTTTTGATAATGTTTTTATGTTTGTTTTTATGTGATGTTAGGGTATATGTACTTATGTGTATGGATGTAAATACTTCCATGAGCTATGTTATAAAGCTCCAATAAGTGGGATGGGTGTCATGTAATAATAGTTGCCATTTGTTATGATGCCATCTTGATGTGCTTTTCACCAATGTGATCATTGTGAATACTTCATCGATCTATGTTATAAAGCTCCATTGGAAGTATGATTGCTTTTTAGTTGTGTTTTTGAGGGATATGTGTGATTGAACACCGAGGATGGTGTCCTATAAGGGGGATGGTTCTGTAACAACCCTAGTGAAAATTCCATGCAATAAATTTAAAATAATAGCCACAGTTGATGGGACACATATTCCAAGTTGAATGTTGGTAAAACATCCTAGTGTGGGTGTTCACATGGTTTATTATGGCTAAGGAAATTTGAAAAGGATATGGCTAAGGAATTAAAGAGGAAAAAAGTATTTTTGGAATGTTTATTTATGAAAATAATAGAAATTAGGAGAAAATGGAGGTAAAAGGTCACAATTTGCACATAAGGAGGAAAATGAAGGAAAATAATGGAAAATAAATGAAATAGAGGCTTCTTCTATACAAAGGCTTATGAGGACCAGTTGGTAACTTTTTGTCGTTTCATTTTGGAGCTCTCTCATTATTCTATCTATCTCTCATACTCTTCGATACTTATAGTTTTCTTGAAGAACTCTTGAAGAGTTTGGATACTTGGTGATCGAAGAAAGAGGGAAAAGAAGGAGTAGTAAATCATAATTGGACATAAGAATCAACGAATACAACGAGATTTTACTGCAAGTACCGATTTGTATGCATGATTTACTCTCTAGTTTTTCCATGCATGGTGTATGCATGTGGATTTTCCTAGCCTTTGTCATTTCCTGGATAGCCATGGTGTTGTGGGTTTATTTTTATTGATTTTTTTCTCGTTGTTTCTCATGATTCCTTTAGCTATGGGTTGAGTTATTAGTTATTGCAAGGCTTCGTTGGAAAAACACTCTTGAAGCCCGATGGACAACCATGGGTTGAGTTACTAGTCTTGGAAGCCTTAGTTAGAAAAATTCTCTACAATCCCTAGGTGGGTTGAGTAAGTAGTCGTAGAAGCCTTGGTTGGAAAAAGACTCTAGAAGACCTATAACAGTTGGGGTTGATATACTAGTTCTAGAAGCCCTAGTTGGAAAAAACACTATGGAGCCCTCGAACAACTTAAATAGAGACCAATATGTGATGGTTGTGATGTACGGTCGTATGGTGGAGTCACTGGTATAGGGTTGAGGTTGTTTTCCCTTTGGAAAACCTATATTGATTGTGATTGATGTGTTTGGTGAGATCCCACATTCATGCTTGGAATATGGCATGGGGGTGATTGAAGGAAGTGATACTTGGCTCAGCCAATCTATGGTCAAATGGAACATGAAATTTCAATCTCTAGTTGCTTTTACATGCATTAATTAAGAGCTCATTCCTTTGGTATTTGGTATGAAAATGTATTGTTTATTATGTGGATTCTACTGCTATCGTATCCATGGTATTTTTTTCATTATTATGCTAGTTATAAGCATGTATTTTATCAGTGATGATGTATGTCTCTATCTATGTTTTTACTTGTAAATGAGTGCACAATATATTTATGGTCAAATATATTGTATTGCAACTAATGATGTAAGGGATAAATGCCTCTTAGTGATTCTTAGATAATTATGAGACCCCTATGTTTAAATATGTTGTTTACATATGTATACGCAATGTTTGTGACATTTTTTCCGAAATGCATGTCATGACTAGGAGAGCTCTAGATGATTTCCTGGTGATGTGATTGCTTACCTTTGATTTAATATTATTTATCATATCCTTGAATTGGCATGCCTGTGACTATGGCCAAAAAGGGTCAAAAAGCTAGTCTCCCTCAGGGGTAAGGGGTATTGGAGGTTGGGTTACCTCCTTGTGATGTTTTTGATGCTGTGTAATGTGTGTTTGTCTTGTTTCCATCGGTTCCACTTCCTTAAAGTCAGATGGGCTCTTGAATCTCATATTTGTGGCCTCTCCTAGCATGTTTACACATGTTGGATCATTACTTGGGTAAATGTGGGATGAGGATGTTACACTTCCATATTCCTGTTAATGATTCCTAACTTAGTTGTTCCTTTCTCCCCTTGTATCATTGTGCGCAAAATCTAACTATAAAACTCCTATTAATATCTACGAGGTAGAAATTGAATTTTTTCATGCAACATTCAAACTATATCTTATAAAGAATAAAAACCATTTTATAAAATATTCAAAATGGACACAACATAAATCGAGCCTAGCACAACCATGTTGGTATGATAATAACTATTTAAAATGAACTTTTTGGAATGGGTAATCAAGAGATCTTAATATTAATAAAATAAACCTTACCTTAAAATCAATTTAATTTAGCTACAAAAATATATTTTGGGGTGATGCTAGGGATGGGATGAAGAATGAGGATTTAGAAAATGTTGATAATTTTTTCTAATATTAATAAAATAAAATAAAATAAAATATTTCTTTTAAAAAATAATAATTTAAAAATGAGTATTTATTTTTAATTTTAAAATATATTATTGTAAATTATTCAAAAAAAAATAACGCTAAATTGATAATATTTTAAATGTATGTTATGAGTGTGAGTTTAAATGGCTGGTTTTATTAGTCCTTGCCTCTGCGAGGGACTATAGAAATCATCTCATGGTAAAATTACCTTGATTATGGCTTAGTTTGGTGAGTTTTAGTGAGTTTATTGTGACTTTAATAAAAAAATTCAGAAGAGAGTTGAATATTTGTATTTTCTTGGAAGTTAAAAAGTATTTTCCTAATTTTTTGTTTACTAAACAAGATTTGATGTGAAATTCCTTTGGTGGAGGGTGATTTATCAGTGCCTAACAAAACATTTTAAAATTGAAAAAAAATTAGTTTTGTAAATTTCCATTCAATAGGTGAGTGCTTTAACACTAACATTCTTATGCCCAACACTACTAGTGCTATGCCTATCCTTTATGTAAGTGAGGGAGTTGGGGGGGGGAAGTGGTTTGTGTGGGAACTACGTGTTCACTGTCATGGCTAGTTGTGCCTTGGTTATATTATTTAATTTAGAAATTTCCATCTCTTATTTCATTTTAAACTTTTACACATTTAAATGCATGAAAACAACGAGTGTATGGACCTCATCATGTGTGTGGAATAAAGGATGTGTAGAAGAGTATGAACACAGACTTTCCTCCAAAGACATGATATTATTTTAACTTTAAGAAAAAAACTTTGGATCATGGTTACTTATGGTTTTTTTAATATGAATCTTTGATTTGCATCCTTACAATATCTTGTTCATCTTTGTGATCTAATATTATTTTCATCATATTCAACAATCATTGTGAAAATAAAAAACCACACAAATAATTAGGAAATCAAAATCTTCTATAATAGTTAACATGATTAATATATATATATATATATATTTCTGCTACTATTGTTCTATATACTAATTTTTTTTCCCAATAAAATACATTGAAATATATTTGCAACAAGATAGTTATATTATTGAAAAACATATAAAAAAAATATTGATACAATTGAGTACAAATTATTATCTAAGGGTTAAAAATACTAACTAAAAAAATGGCCTGATTCCACATACACATTTATACAATATATCCACATTTCTGTCTAGATTTGTTTTCTCCGTAATCTCCCCTATTTAAAATGACTTGTTTTTATCAAAATCTTAATAAATGTAAATTATCATTATCACCTTTCATGTTCCATATATATATATGAATATATACCTCTAACATAAGTTTATTTGTAGGCTCATCATTTAGTGTTTTGTATTTATGTTGTAACTCTCAATAGGTTGTGATTTTTTCTTTCCAATGCTTGTAAAGTGGCCCTAATGCCCTAACCTTATGTTTCCGTTTATATATGGGAATTATAATACGCCAGGAAAAATATGGTACCATAAATGAAAGTATACTATCATTAGTTAAAAGTCCATGGTGGCAGCAATGGTACGTGATTTCTTGATCATTGTACAATTATCAAAATATATGTTTTTTACTTGGTAAATTCAATGTCAAAATGTAAATTAATTATTACCCTTGTATCTTTTTTTGATAGGGCATGTAACACCCCTATATTGTTATTTTTATACATGGGTTATTTTCATACTTTTAAATTATTTTTGGATGTTATGGTTACGGAAGCCATAATGGGAAGTATGTGATTATGTAGTTATGTTTTAGTTTTTGAGTTAATAAATTAATTTTTTGGAAATATTCAAGAAAGAGCACTAGAGTATTAGAATACTTCTTTCAATCTTATAAAATTTTGGTAGTGATTAAATTCCACATGTTGGACCTTCCCAAAAACTTTCCTAAAAATCCCTAGGAGAAAGTTGTTAAAATTATTAACATAAAGAGAGAGAAAGATTATGTTAATCACTTAGCTAGATAGAAATAATCTAGATGTGACATTAATTTAATTGTTTGTGAGCACCTAAAAAATAATTTTAAAATAGGAAAAAGACTATTTTTTGTAAATGGCCATTCTGTTAGTGATTGGTTTGACACTAACACTCACATTAACATTGGTATGCATTACATTGCTAGTACATTTCCTAGGTTCTTTACTTAAAGGAGTAGAGGAGAGGAGAGGAGGTGGGGGGGGTGTTGGGAAGGGCAGGGGGTGTTTGTAGTCATGGCTAGCTATCCCTTGGTTATGCTATCTCATTTGAATTTTTTTAGTTCTAATTTCATTTTGAACTTTTACACTTGAAGTTGTGCAGAACAACAAGTTTATGGAACTAATGATGGGTGCATTAGAAGAGGTGTTGTGTAAGGGAGAAAAAGTATGAACACAAACTTTCCTTTGCACACACGCAATTATTTTAATTTTAAGGAGAAACTTTTGATCGTGGTTTCTTATGGTTGTTCTACAAATGAATATTTGATCTACATCTTTCTTATGATATCATGTTCATCCTTGTGATCTAATATCATTTTCGTCATATAAGGCAATGGCTAAGAAAAGAAAGAAAAAGGCACAAATAATTGAGAAATCAAATTTTGTTGTGATACTTAACATGGTAAATACTTTTCTTATACTAATTTTGGCTTCCTAATAAAAGGAATTGCAATATATTTGTAACATGGCAATTATATTATTGAGAAGCATGGAACATAAAATATTGATGCAATTGAGTACAAAAAATTACAAACTATTATCTCATCGTTTGAAACACTCACAGAACCAAATGTCGTGATTCCACATACAGAGTTATACAATATATCCACCTTTTTCTTTAGAATTTTTGTCTTTGTAATCCCCCCTATTTAGAATGACATGTGTTATTTTAAAAACCTAAAAATTGTAAATCATCATTATCATATCGCCATGTTCCATTTATATGACAATATACCTCTACCTTAAATTTATTTTTAGTTTTTTCCTGTAGTGTTTTGTATTTATGTTGTAAGCCTGAAAAGGTTGCACTTTCTCCTTGCCAATGCTAATAAAGTGGCCCTAATTCCTTAACCTTAGGGTTTCTCCTGTCCATACGAATTATCATATGTCATTAAAAATATGGTACAATAGATACAAGCATAATATCATCAATTAAAAATGCATGCTCGCAACAATTCTAAACACTTTCTTGATAATTATACCTTTAGAAAAATATATGTTTTAACTTAGGGAAATTCAATGTGAAAATGTAAATTAATTATTAATCTTGTGTCATTTTTTTATAGCGCACCTCCGATTTTGTAATGACATAAACTCTAGAAATTCACAACATCCACCAAAGGTTTGCAAATTTAAGGGTGGTCCAAAGATCATGAAATATAATATAGTTTTAACATAGAAAAATTGAGGTTAATCATCGTGCATGTCTCCTATCCTAACCTATCCTAACCTAACCTAGCCTAACAATCCCTAGCCTAGCCTATCCTAGCCTATCCTAACTCACCCTAGCTTAACGTAGCCTATCCTACCCTAGCCTAACCTAACCTAACCTACCCTAGCCAAACCTAACCTAACCTAACCTAACCTAACCTAACATAGCCTAGCCTAGCCTAACATAGCATAGCCTAGCCTACCCTAGCCTAACATATCCTACCCTATCCTACCCTAGCCTAAATTAGCCTAACCTATCCTAACCTAGGCTAGGCTAACCTACCCTAACTTAGGCTCACCTAACCTAACCTAGCCTAGCCTAATCTATCCTAACCTAGGGAGCCTAGCTTAACCTATCCTATTCTAGCCTAACGTAGTCTAGCCTAACGTAGCCTAGCCTAGCCTAGCCTAACCTAGCCTAACGTAGCCTAGCCTGGACTAGCCTAACCCAGCCTAGCCTAGCCTAGCCTACCCTACCCTAGCCTAACCTGCCCTAGCCTAACCTAGCTTAACCTACCCTAGCATAACCTAGACTAACCTAGCCTAACCTAACCTGGCCTAACATACCCTAGCCTAACCTACCCTAGCCTAAACTAGCCTAGCCTAGCCTACCCTACCCTAAACTAGCCTACCCTACTCTAGCCTACCTAACCTACCCTAACGTAACCTAACCTAACCTAGCATAACCTAGACTAACCTAACCTTCCCTAGCCTACCCTAGCCAACTTTAACCTAACCTAGCCTACCCTACCTTACACTATCCTAACCTAGACTAGCCTAGCCTAAGCTAGCCTAGCCCAACATAGCATAGCCTAGCCTAACCTACCCTAGCCTAGCCTAGCCTAGCCTAGCTTAGCCTATCCTAGCCTAGCCTATCCTAGCCTATCCTAGCCTAGCCTAGCCTAGCCTAGCTTATTCTAGCCTAGCCTAGCCTAGCATAACCTAACCTAACCTTGCTTACACTAACGTAGCCTAGCCTAGCCTAGCCTAACCTAGCCTACCCTAGCCTATCCTAGCCTACCCTACCCTACTCTAGCTTACCTAACCTAACCTAACCTAACCTAACCTAGCTTAGACTAACCTAGCCTAACCTAACCTAACCTCACCTGACCTAGCCTACCTTAACCTAACCTAACCTAGCCTAGCCTAACCTAACCTAGCCTAGCATAGCCTAAACTAACCTACCCTAAAGTAACCTAGCCTAGCCTAAACTACTCTAGCCAAGCCTAGCCTAGCCTAGCCTAGCCTAATCTAACCTAGCCTAGCCTAGCCTAGCCTAATCTAACCTAGCCTAGCCTAGCCTAACCTACCCGAGCTTCACCTAGCCTAGCCTAGCCTAGCCTAGCCTTGCCTAGCCTAGCCTAGCCTAGCCTAGCTTATCCTAGCCTATCCTAGCATATTCTAGCCTAGCCTCGCCTAGCCTAGCCTAGCTTAGCCTAACCTAACTTAACCTAACCAAACGTATCCTCAACCTAGCCTAACCTAGCCTAGCCTAGCCTAGCTTAACCTAACCTACCCTAGCCTAACCTATCCTAGCTTAACCTTTCGTAGCCTAACCTAAGCTAGCCTACACTAGCCTAACGTAACTTCGCCTATCCTAGCCTGCCCTAACCTAGCCTAACTAGCCTAACCTAGCCTAGCCTAACCTAGCCTAACCTAGCCTAGCCTAAACTAGCCTAGCCTAGCCTAACCTAGCCTAGCCTAGCCTAGCCTAGTCTTACCTAACCTAGCCTAAACTACCCTAGACTACCCTTCCCTACCCTAGCTTAGCCTAACATAACCTAGCCTAACCTAACCTAACCTAGCCTAACCTAACCTAACTCACCCTAGCCTAACCTATCCTAGCGTAACCTAACCTAGCCTAGCCTATCCTACCTATCCTAACATATCCTAGCCTATCCTAGCCTAGCCTAACCTAGCCTAAACCTATCCTAGCCTATCCTAGCCTAGCCTACCCTAACCTACCCTACCCTAGCTTATCCTAGCCTAGCCTAGCCTAGCCTAGCTTAGCCTAAACTAACTTAACATAACCTAACCTAACCTAAGCCCAGCTTAGCCTAGCCTAGCCTAGCCTAGCCTACCGTACCGTACCCTAGCTTATCCTAGCCGATCCTACCCTATTCTAGCCTAGCCTAGCCGAGCCTAGCCTAACCTAACCTAGCTTAGCCTAACCTAGCTAACCTATCCTAACCTAACCTTATCCTAACTTACCCTAGACTAGCCTTGCCTAGCCTAACCTAGCCTAGCCTTACCTAATGGAGCCTAACCTACTGTACACTAGCCTAGCCTAGCCTAACTAACCTAACCTAACCTAACCTAGCCTAGTCTAGCCTAGCCTAGTCTAGCCTAGCCTAGTCTAGCCTAGCCTAGCCTAGTCTAGCCTAGTCTATCCTATCCTACCCTAGCTTACCCTAGCCTACCCTAACCTAACCTAGCCTATCCCAGCCTAACCTAACCTAGCCTAGCTTACCCTAACCTTACTTGACCTAGCCTAACTTAACCTAACGTAACCTAACCTAGCCTAGGCTAGCCTAGCCTAGCCTAACCCTAGCCTAGCCTAGCCTAGCCTATCCTAACCCTAGCCTACCCTAGCCTACCCTAGCTTATCTTAGCCTTTCCTAGCTTATTCTATCCTAGCCTAGCCTAGCCTACCTTAGCCTAGCTTAGCCTAACCTAACCTTAACCTAACCTAACCTACCCTAACCTATCCTAGCCTAGCCTAGCCTAGCCTTCCCTAGTCTAGCCTAACCTACCCTAGCCTAGGCTAGCCTAGCCAAGCCTAGCCTAGCCTAGCCAAGCCTAGCCTAAGCTAACGTAGCCTAGCCTAGCTTAGGCTAGCTTATCCTAACCTAGCCTACCCTACCCTACCCTAACCTAACCTAGCCTAACCTAACCTAGCTTAATCTAGCCTAGCCTACCCTAGCCTATCCTACCCTAGCCTACTCTAGCCTACCTAACTTGGCGTAGCCTAGCCTACTCTAGCCTACTTAACCTACACTAACCTAACCTAACCTAACCTAGCTTAACCTAACCTAACCTATCCTAACCTAACCTATCCTAGCCTACCTTATCCTACCTTAACCTACCCTAGCCTAGCCTAGCCTAACCTAACCTAACCTAATGTAACCTAGCCTACCCTATCCTAGACTAACCTACCCTACCCTACCCTACCCTAGCCTAACCTACCCTACCCTAGCCTACCCTAGCCTATCCTATCCTATTCTATCCTAGCCTATCCTAACCTACCCTAGCCTAGCCTATTCTACCCTAGCCTAGCTTATCCTAACCTAACCCAACCTAACCTAACCTAACCTAGCTTACCGTAACCTAGTTTAGCCTAGCCTACCCTAACTTATCCTAGCCTAACCGAACCTAACCTAACCTAACCTAGCCTACCCTAGTGTAGTTTTACCTAGCCTAGCCTAGCCTATCCTAACTTGACCTAGCTTAGACTAACCCACTCTGTGCTAAGCTATACTATCCTAACCTAACCTATCCTATCCTAGCCTATCTTTTCCTATCCTATTCTAGACTAGCCTAAGCTACCCTAAGTTACCCTAGCTTGACCTAGCCTAGTCTAACCTAGCATAGCCTAGTCTAACCTAGCTTACTCTAGCCTAACCTACTCTTACCTAGCCTATCCTAGTCTAGTCTAGCCTATCCTAAGCTACTCTAGCCTATTCTAGCCTAACCTAGCCTACTCTAGCTTACCTTAGTGTATTCTTGAGTAGCCTAGGCTAGGCTACTCAAGCTTAAGGTACTTTACTCTATATTAGAATATTAATGAAGAAATAATTCAAAAAGAAAATAAATTAAAAGATATTAATAAAATTTTAAATATAAGAAAAATTCTTTAAAATAAAATGAATGTATGAAAATAGAATTTAAAATATATTGAATTTAACCATAGTAATAATGTAAAAACAAAATCTAACATGATTTATGAGATATAAATGAAAAACATATTGGTAAAACATAAAAACATAATTGAAGAAATCATTTTGAGAAATCCAATAATCTCATCTAAATTATTAGAAAAAATACATTTTTATTGGAAAAGGTCATCCAAAAATGATATTAAGAGCCACATGTTAAGTCAACTAATATTTTTAATTGAAAAAAAAAACTTACAAAACCATAAAGAAAATCATCCAAAATTGATTTTAAGAACCACATGTTAGGTCAAATAATATTTTTAATTGAAAAAAAAAAACTCAGAAAACTATAAAGCAAATCAACCAATACTTGTGGTTTGACTTGATAGTTGTTAGAAGGCTAGAAAAAAATAATTTATAAATAAAATGGAATTATTTAGATGCACTAAGGGAATTCTCCAATTTCCTTATTTTCTTTTCCTATTTGACCCAATTTCCAATCCAATTCAACTGAAAAAAACTCAAAACTATAACGCTAACCAACCCATATTTGTGGTTTGACTTTCTGGTTATTAAAAAGATGTGAAAAACTAATTTATAAATAAAAATGGAATTATTTAGAATTCTCCAATTTACTTATTTCCTTCTCCAATTTGACCTAATTTCCAATTCAATTTAGTATGGTGCAACTGTTCAATTTGCTGAATAGATGAAAATATCTAATTATTTTATAGATTCATTTGTAAAATTTGAAAAACAATATTTATTATTTTACTAATTTATAAATATTCTAAATATTTCTATTTAAAAAGAAATTAAAAGCAAACTAATATTCAAATTAGATATCATTTATACAATCAAAATTCTTAAATCATACTTCAAAAAATATCAAAGAAAAATTTAGTATACCTAGACATTTGATTTGATATTTGATATTCAATATTCAAGTTGAATATACTCCATAGAATCAAAATCGTCAAAACATACCGTAAAAAACATCAAATAAAATTCAGTATAACCAGAGATTTGATTGATATTTGATAGATCAAACAAAGAAATATCTAAATTACAGCCGAGAAATGAGAGACAAAAAGATTGCACCAACTGATATGAATTAATAAGAAACTATGGCATCTGTGATACCCCAGGACAGAAAGAAAATGGAATAATAAAACTAAGAGGAGTAGACTGGTTATTGTTTTAAGAGTAAACCGAGAAAATATAGTTGTAATCCAAAAAAAAGTGATATTACAAACATGTATTAATTCGAAAATTATAGAACCACCAGAAAATGAAAAATGAAAAAAAATAAAGACGCATCTATAATTCTTTGAAATGGGTTTACTTGAGACTTTTAATTCAAGAAACACAAAACGAAGAGGCGGAAATTTACCTTGCGCGTCCAGAGCAAAATTAGGTTTCTTGAGGATCTTGTTGCACAGCTTGATGAATAGGGTTTCTGTGAGACCTTGAAGGTTGATTTTAGTAGTACCTCACACATAGAACGGTTGATTAAAGAAAGGCATAAACCTTAAAAAGCAATTAAAATAAGGCCCAAACCTTATCAGAAAGTAAGTCTTTTAATAATATTGATTAAACTAATCCCATAAATCTATACATCAATGGGCATGACAGAGATCATGTTTGTGTGCCATAATATTCCTTAAGACCAAGTGATAAAAATCAATTAATATCAATGTATACTACCACGGTTTGCCCTACCAAATTCCCGATGCGAAGCATCATCACGTTCAGGAGGAGTAATGGAACATGGGGCCTTAGTGGGCCGCGCTCCATTCGTCTATATTCTTTTTGGTTGTCTCGAAAAAAAACTTGAGAGAATAATACTTCACTAATCCACTGCATAGGTCGTCTAATAGGGGATCCGTGATGAACACCACCTTGTGGGAAGCTTTGCAGCCAAGGAAATCTAAATTCTTCGAGCAATTTTTGATTTATGAAAATAAAATCTGAAAGTGCATGTGGAAATCTCACCATCAATGCAGAACGTGGTGGGAGGAATATTGGAGAAAATGTCGAAGGTGGGAGGAATATTGAAGAAAATGGCGAAGATCCAGAAAGGTTATTGGTTCGATCTTGTCCAGCAAGGCAACAAGATTGGATTCAAGAACAACCTGTTAACCAAAAAAAATTACCAAAGAAACATACATGTAAAAATTAAAAATCGAGGAATACCCAAACCTAGCTGTAAAAATCCAGAAAGACCTGCAAACCTATATGTAATTTAGGGAAATGAATGTGGCAAATGCCTCCTCGTCCGCATCCTCGTCCGCTGGGAGCCATCAATGTGGCGAATGCCTCCTCCTCCCCGCACCGAAGGGCATCATCGTAATTCCATTCGCTCAGGTACCGTCCTTCTCGTCATTGAACTTGAACTTGTGAACATTATAATCAAAATCCTCATTATATAGCTTTTTTAATCAATGGCTAATTTGTTGGTAAGCCTTGCCATGTCACTCTACTAAAAGCCGTTTGGAGGGAAGTGAGCTGTCATTTTGTTTTTAGCGTAGGGATCGCACCACATCATTATATCTGTTTGGATTATTCTCAATATTAAAAGGAATATGACAGTCTATTTTCTAATATTCAAATATCACAAAATTTCTTAATAAGTATAATAATTTTAACAAGAAAATAAATATAAATATGCCATGGGTTTCTCTAACGAAATTCCTTAAGTACAATAATTTTAACAAGAAAATAGATATAAATATTCGATGGTTTTTTTTCATTGGTGTTTTATAAGGAAATCCAAAGAGGCTTAAAATCCAAGAGAGGCTCAAGAGAACTAATATAGATTACAATATTTCTTTTAAATGTAGATCTAGTGAAGAAAGAAATATCTTACCCCAATTACAAATGTTTGGAGAACTCAATGCTAATTATCAAATGGATCTGTGAACAAATTGCTAAGAATTTTTCCTTACCAACCCTTCAATAATAAATTTTTGTATCTACATACATCTTTTACATATACTTCTATAACTCACATTTATAAGAATACAAATAATGTTGTATATGGATTTGAAATTGGATTGAATCAAAGTACCTACATTATCTCAATAATCTAGAATCAACACATTTAAAAAAACAAAAAACCATAAACAGTGGACCCCAACTTCAGCAATTTCATTGTTAGATTTTGTAGTGTTAATGTCATAAAATGTCGTAATGGTAAAGGATGCAAAGAGCGATTGCGATTTCTGGCATTTTGATTGTCATTGTCGTCCACAAAACTTGACATGCAAATAATACATGACCGTTTCTCTCCTCCTTCCTACATTGAAAATGAAGAACCTGTAAATAAGAAAGGTCGAGGTATGAGCCTAGTTGGAACATGAAAAACCCTATTTCATTTGCTACGAATCCACAAAATTCTCCACCATCCATAAATTCTACCTACAATGAAAATAAATTCATCATATAGGGCAGAGAGAATTTCAACCTAACCGCCATGAAGACAGACAAAAAAAAAAAAAAAAAAACTGAACTAAAAAATCGAATCTCTTACCTAGAATCTCGTCCACTGTGATTCAAACACTCTGAACCCTATATATGCAACAACTATAATTATTAGCATAAAAATATCAAGGAAGAAAAAGTTTAATATATAGTCTCAATATTGAATTGTGTTATTTAAATTTATTTTTTCACTCAATATATGATTTTTTCATAAATTAGATAAGCAAAATAAATTCCAAAACTTTTCAAAAAATAGCTTTAAATATAATTGGACATTTTAAATGTAAGTTTTAAGTGAATTTATTCGATTGGTTTTATTAAGGTCAAAGTCCTTTGACTATGGATTAGTTTGTAGAGTTTTTGTGACTTTAACCAATGTTTTAGAAAATGATGAATATTTGCACTTATTGTAGATTAAAAATTATTTCCCTAATTTTTCTAAATCTTATTTCTAATTTTCCATTTGTCGAAGAGATCTAGATGTGACATTAATTTAATTGTTTGTGAACACCTAACAAATAATTTTAAAATAGAAAAAAGATTATTTTTTGTAAATGGCCATTCTATTACTGATTGGTTTGACACTAACACTCACATTAACATTGTTATGCATTACATTGCTAGTACATTTCCTAGGTCCTTTACTTAAAGGAGGGAGAGGAGAGGAGAGGAGAGGAGAGGAGGGGGGGGGCGTTGCGAAGGGCAGCGGGTGTTTGTAGTCATGGCTAGCTATCCCTTGGTTATGTTATCTCATTTGAATTCTTTTAGTTCTAATTTCATTTTGAACTTTTACACTTTAGGTTGTGCAGAACAACAAGTGTATGGAACTAATGATGGGTGCATTAGAAGAGGTGTTGTGTACAGGAGAAAAAGTATGAACACAAACTTTCCTTTGCACACACGCAATTATTTTAATTTTAGGGAGAAACTTTGGATCGTGGTTCCTTATGGTTGTTCTACAAATGAATATTTGATCTACATCTTTCTTATGATATCATGTTCATCCTTGTGATCTAATTTCATTTTCATCGTATAAGGCAATGGCTAAGAAAAGAAAGAAAAAGGCACAAATAAAATCAAATTTCGTTGTGATACTTCACATGGTAAATACTTTTCTTATACTAATTTTGGATTCCTAATAAAATAAATTGCAATATATTTGTAACATGGCAATTATATTATTGAGAAGCATGGAACATAAAATATTGATACAATTGAGTACAAAAAATTACAAACTATCATCTCATCATTGGAAACACTCATAGAACCAAATGTCGTGATTCCTCATACAGAGTTATAAAATATATCCACCTTTTTCTTTAGATTTTTTGTCTTTGTAATCCCCCCTATTTAGAATGACATGTGTTATTTTAAAAACCTAAAAATTGTAATTCATCATTATCATATCGCCATGTTCCATTTATATGACAATATACCTCTACCTTAAATTTCTTTTTAGGTTTTTCCTGTAGTGTTTTGTATTTATGTTGTAAGCCTGAAAAGGTTTCACTTTCTCCTTGCCAATGCTAATAAAGTGGCCCTAATTCCCTAACCTTAGGGTTTCTCCTGTCCATACGAATTATAATATGTCATTAAAAATATGGTAGCATAAATATAAGCATAATATCACTGATTAAAAATTTCTCCTTGCCAATGCTAATAAAGTGGGCCTAATTCCCTAACCTTAGGGTTTCTCCTGTCCATATGAATTATAATATGTCATTAAAAATATGGTACCACAGATATAAGCATAATATCATCGATTAAAAATCCATGCTCGCAACAATTCTAAACACTTTCTTGATAATTATACCTTTAGAAAAATATATGTTTTAACTTAGGGAAATTCAATGTGAAAATGTAAATATATTATTAATCTTGTGTCATTTTTTTATAGCGCACCTCCGGTATTGTAATGACATCAACTCTAGAAATTCACGACATCCACCAAAGGTTTGGAAATTCAAGGGTGGTCCAAAGATCATGAAATGTAATATAGTTTGAACATAGAAAAATTGAGGTTAATCATCGTGCATGTCTCCTATCCTAACCTATCCTAACCTAACCTAGCCTAACATTCCCTAGCCTAGCCTATCCTAGCCTATCCTAACTCATCCTAGCTTAACGTAGCCTATCCTACCCTACCCTAACCTAACCTAACCTACCCTAGCCAAACCTAACCTACCCTAACCTAACCTAACCTAACATAGCCTAGCCTACCCTAGCATAGCATAGCCTAGCCTACCCTAGCCTAACATAGCCTACCCTATCCTACCCTGCCCTAAATTAGCCTAACCTATCCTAACGTAGGCTAGCCTAACCTACCCTAACTTAGGCTAACCTAACCTAACCTAGCCTAGCCTAACCTATCCTAACCTAGGGAGCCTAGCCTAACCTATCCTATTCTAGCCTAAGGTAGCCTAGCCTAATGTAACCTAGCCTAGCCTAGCCTAACCTAGCCTAACGTAGCCTAGCCTAGACTAGCCTAACCTAGCCTAGCCTACCCTAGCCTAGCCTACCCTAGCCTAACCTGCCCTATCTTAACCTAGCCTAACCTACCCTAGCATAACCTAGACTAACCTACCCTAACCTAGCCTGGCCTAACCTAGCCTAGCCTAACATAGCCTAGCCTAACCTACCCTAGCCTAGAATAGCCCAGCCTAGCCTAGCCTAGCCTAACCTACCCTACCCTACTCTAGCCTACCTAACCTACCCTAACGTAACCTAACCTAACCTTGCCTAGCCCACCCTAGCCTACTTTAACCTAACGTAGCCTACCCTACCTTACACTATCCTAACCTAGACTAGCCTAGCCTAACCTAGCCTAGCCTAACCTACCCTACCCTAGCCTAACCTACCCTAGCCTAGCCTAACCTACCCTAGCCTAGCCTAGCTTAGCCTAGCCTAGCCTAGCGTAACCTAGCCTAGCTTATTCTAGCCTAGCCTAACCTAGCCTAACCTAACCTAAACTAGCTTACACTAACATAGCCTAGCCTAGCCTAGCCTAACCTAGCCTAACCTAACCTAACCTCACCTGACCTAGCCTACCTTAACCTAACCTATCCTAGCCTAGAATAACCTAACCTAGCCTAGCCTAGCCTAAACTAACATACCCTAACGTAACCTAGCATAAACTAGCCTAGCCTAGCCTAACATACTCTAGCCAAGCCTAGCCTAGCTTAGCCTAGCCTAATCTAACCTAGCCTAGCCTAGTCTAACCTACCCTAGCTTAACATAGCCTAGCCTAGCCTAGCCTTGCCTTGCCTAGCCTAGCCTAGCCTAACCTAGCCTAGCTTATCCTAGCCTATCCTAACATATTCTAGCCTAGCCTAGCCTAGCCTAGCCTAGCTTAGCCTAACCTAACTTAACCTAACCAAACGTAACCTCAACCTAGCCTAACCTCGCCTAGCCTAGCCTAGCTTAACCTATCCTACCCTAGCTTAACCTATCCTAGCCTAATCTTTCGTAGCCTAATCTTTTGTAGCCTAACCTAAGCTATCCTACCCTAGCCTAACATAACCTAGCCTATCCTAGCCTGCCCTAACCTAGCCTAACTAGCCTAGCCTACCCTAGCCTAACCTAGCCTTACCTAGCCTAGCCTAGCCTAGTCTTACCTAACCTAGCCTAAACTACCCTACCCTACCCTATCCTACCCTAGCTTAGCCTAACATAACCTAGCCTAACCTAACCTAACCTAGCCTAAACTAACTCACCCTAGCCTAACCTATCCTAGCGTACCGTAAACTAGCCTAGCCTAGCCTACCTATCCTAACCTATCCTAGCCTAGCCTAACCTAGCCTAAACCTAGCCTAGCCTACCCTACCATACTCTTGCTTATCCTAGCCTATCTTAGCCTATTCTAGCCTAGCCTAGCCTAGCTTAGCCTAACCTAACTTAACCTAACCTAACCTAACCTTAGCCTAGCCTAGCCTAGCCTAGCCTAGCCTAGCCTAGCCTTCCCTAGCTTATCCTAGCCTATTCTAGCCTAGCCTAGCCTAGCCTAACCTAACATAGCTTAGCCTAACCTAGTTAACCTATCCTAACCTAACCTTTTCCTAACTTACCCTAGACAAGCCTAGCCTAGCCTAACCTAGCCTAGTCTTACCTAATGGAGCCTAACCTACCGTACACTAGCCTAGCCTAGCCTAACCTAACCTAAGCTAACCTAGCCTAGCCTAGTCTAGCCTAGTCTAGCCTAGCCTAACCTAGTCTATCCTAGCCTACCCTAGCTTACCCTAGCCTAGCCTAACCTAACCTAGACTATCCCACGATAACCTAGCCTACCCTAGCTTACCCTAACCTTACTTGACCTAGCCTAACTTAACCTAACCTAACCTAACCTAGCCTAGCCTAGCCTAGCCTATCCTAACCCTAGCCTACCCTAGCCTACCCTAGCTTATCCTATCCTTTCCTATATTACAAACAAGTACTAATTCGAAAATTATAGAACCACCAGAAAATGAAAAATGAAAAAAAATAAAGACGCATCTATAATTCTTTGAAATGGGTTTCCTTGAGACTTTTAATTCAAAAAACACAAAACGAAGAGGCGGAAACTTACCTTGCGCGTCTAGAGCAAAATTACGGTTCTTGAGGATCTTGTTTACAACCAATGAACAGGGTTTCCTGTAAGACCTTGAAGGTTGATTTTAGTAGTACCTGACACATAGAACAGTTGATTAAAAGAAGGCGCAAAGCAATTAAAAGAAGGCCCAAACCTTATCAATCAAATCTTTTAATAATATGATTAAACTAATCTCATAAAACTATACATCAATGGAAAAAAAGAACAGAGATCATGTTTGTGTGCCATAATATTCCTTAGAAATTGATCATAAAAATAAGCAATATCAATGTATACTGCACAGTTTGCCTGCGCAAATTCTGCACAATATGCAATATGGATGGTGCTTTGCCCCTGAAAATTCCCAATGCAAGCATCACAGCCTACATTCCAAAGGAATAATGGAACGTGGGGCCTTCGTGGGTTGCGCTCCATTGGTCCAGATTCTTTCCTGTGGTCTCGAAAAAAATCTTGAACACAGGGATTCTTTCTGGTGGTCTCGAAACAAATCTTCAACACTGGGATTCTTTCTGATGGTCTTGAAGCGTTGGAGCCAACGAAATTCAAATTATTAGAGCACTTTTTGATTTATGAAAAGAAAAAATGAAAGTGCAGGTGGAAATCTCACCATCGAGGCAGAACGTGGTGGAAGGAATATTGGAGAAAATGTCCAAGGTGGGAGGAATATTGAGAAAAATGGCGAAGATTCAAAAAGTTTATTGGTTCGATCTTGTCTAGCAGGGCAACAAGATTGGATTCAAGAACAACCTGTTAACAAAAAAAATTACCAAAGAAACCTACATGTAAAAATTTAAAATCGAGGAATACCCAAACCTAGCTGTAAAAATCCAGAAAGACCTGCAAACCTATATGTAATTTACTGAAATGAACGTAAACCAAACCTAGCATCCTGGTCCACTGGGAGCCATCAATGTGGCGAGTGCCTCCTCCTCCCGCACCGAAGGACATCATCATAATTCCATTCACTCAGGTACTGTCCTTCTCGTCATTGAATTTGAACTTGTGAACATCATAATCAAAATCCTCATTATATAGCTTTTTTCAAAATCCTCATTATATAGCTTTTTTAATCAACGGCTAATTTGTTAATGGCCCTGCCACGTCCTCCCTACCCTAGCCGTTTGAAGGGAAGTGTGCTATCATTTTTTTTTTTAGCGTAGGGATCGCACCACATCATTATATCTGTTTGGATTATTTTAAATATTAAAAGGAATATGACAGTCTATTTTCTAATATTCAAATATAACAAAATTTCTTAATAATTATAATAATTTTAACAACAAAATATATATAAATATGCCATGGGTTTTTTTAATATTCAAATATCACGAAATATCACGAAATTCCTTAATAAGTACAATAATTTTAACAAGAAAATAGATATAAATATTCGATGGTTTTTTTTCATTTGTGTTTTATAAGGAAATCCAAGTAGGCTTAAGAGAACTAATATAGATTACAATATTTCTTTTAAAGATAGATCTAGTTAAGAAAGAAATATCTTAACCCAATTACAAATGTTTGGAGAACTCAATGCTAATTTTCAAATGGATCTGTGCAGACATTGCTGAGAATTTTTCCTTACCAACTCTTCAATAATACATTTTTGTATCTACATACCTCTTTTACATATACTTCTATAACTCACATTTATAAGAATACAAATAATTTTTTATATGGATTTGAAATTGGATTGAAGCAAAGTACCTACATTATCTCAATAATCTAGAATCAACACATTTAAAAAAACAAAAAACCATAAACGGTGGACCCCAACTTTAGCAATTTCATTGTTAGATTTTGTAGTGCAGTGCACTACAAAATCCATAATGTCATAAAATGTCGTAATGGTAAAGGATGCACAGAGCGATTGTGATTTCTGGCATTTTGATTGTCATTGTCCTCCATAAAACTTGACATGCAAATAATACATGACCGTTTCTCTCCTCCTTCCTACATTGAAAATGAAGAACCTGTAAATAAGAAAGGTCGAGGTATGAGCCAAGTTGCAACATGAAAAACCCTATTTCATTGGCTACGAATCCACAAAAATCTCCACCATCGAGAAATTGTACCTACAATGAAAATAAATTCATCATATAAGGCAGAGAGAATTTTAACCTAACCGCCATGAAGAGAGACATAGAAAAAAAAAAAAAACTAAACTAAGATATCAAATCTCTTACCTAGAATCTCGTCCACTGTGATTCAAACACTCTGAACCCTATATATGCAACAACTATAATGATTAGCATAAAAATATCAAGGAAGAAGAAGTTTAATATATAGTAACACTATCTAGGAAAACTTTGTGTTACCTACAAGTTGGAAAACACACCAGGGTATGAGCCGAGTTGCAACAAGAAAAACCCTATCTCATTGGCTACGAATCCACGAAACTCTCCACCCTCGAGAAATTGATTGTTTCTCTCCTCCTTCTTCTTCATCTATTTCGATTGGTTCACACCAACACTCCAATATTTGTGCCCTTAATTCCTCTTCACTTATCTCATCATCTTCAAGAAACCCTGAATGATTGTCATCATTTGTCTCCTCTTCAACAATCCCTACATGAATCATGCTTTCTTCTTCAATTATTTCATCCTCATGGTTGTCATCATTTTTCGCCCAATCATCTGTCATCACAATTAGTAAGGGACGCCTCAGTTCATCCATCATTTCGTGCCCCAACTGCAAACTGTGTTGCTCCCGACAACTCTCAAAATCTCGGCACGATCTGTTCGGCATTCCCTACACTATGTTCTGTATCAACCCGTGTATCGAGCTCGTCCTTCCATATTGAAATGGGTAAAACCCTACCTTAAACTCAATTCAATTTACTTACAAAAGAGTGATAATAGCAATGGGATGGAGAATGCCGATTTAGAAATGTTGATAATTTTTTTTTCATATATATATATATATATATATAATTTTAAATTATTGTTTAAATAAAAATAATAATAATATTAAATTGATATAATTTTAAGGAATGGTCTCAATATTGAATTGTGTTATTTAAATTTATTTTTTCACTCAATATATGATTTTTGCATAAATTAGATAAGAAAAATAAATTCCAAAACTTTTCAAAAATTAGCTTTAAATATAATTGGACATTTTAAATGTAAGTTTTAAGTGAATTTATTTGATTGGTTTTATTAAGGTCAAAGTCCTTTGACTATGGATTAGTTTGTAGAGTTTTTGTGACTTTAACCAATGTTTTAGAAAATGATGAATATTTGCACTTATTGTAGATTAAAAATTATTTCCCTAATTTTTGTAAATCTTATTTCTAATTTTCCATTTGTTGAACAAATCTAGATGTGACATTAATTTAATTGTTTGTGAGCACCTAACAAATAATTTTAAAATAGGAAAAGGACTTTTTTTAAATGGCCATTCTGTTAGTGATTGGTTTGACACTAACACTCACATTAACATTGTTATGCATTACATTGCTAGTACATTTCCTAGGTCCTTTACTTAAAGGAGGGAGAGGAGAGGAGGGGAGAGGAGGGGGGGGGTGGTGTTGGGAAGGGCAGGGGGTGTTTGTAGTCATGGCTAGCTATCCCTTGGTTATGTTATCTCATTTGAATTTTTTTAGTTGTAATTTCATTTTGAAATTTTACCCTTTAAGTTGTGCAGAACAACAAGTGTATGGAACTAATGATGGGTGCATTAGAAGAGGTGTTGTGTACAGGAGAAAAAGTATGAACGCAAACATTCCTTTGCACGCACGCAATTATTTTAATTTTAGGGAGAAACTTTGGATCGTGGTTTCTTATGGTTGTTCTACAAATGAATATTTGATCCACATATTTCTTATGATATCATGTTCATCCTTGTGATCTAATATCATTTTCATCATATAAGGCAATGGCTAAGAAAAGAAAGAAAAAGGCACAAATAATTGAGTAATCAAATTTTGTTGTGATACTTAACATGGTAAATACTTTTGTTATAATAATTTTGGATTCCTAATAAAAGGAATTTCAATATATTTGTAACATGGAAATTATATTATTGAGAAGCATGGAACATAAAATATTGATACAATTGAGTACAAAAAATTACAAACTATTATCTCATCATTGGAAACACTCCCAGAACCAAATGTCATGATTCCACATATAGAATTATACAATATATCCACCTTTTTCTTTAGATTTTTTGTCTTTGTAATCCCCCCTATTTATAATGACATATGTTATTTTAAAAACCTAAAAATTGTAAATCATCATTATCATATCGCCATGTTCAATTTATATGACAATATACCTCTACCTTAAATTTCTTTTTAGGTTTTACCTGTAGTGTTTTGTATTTATGTTGTAAGCCTGAAAAGGTTGCACTTTCTCCTTGCCAATGCTAATAAAGTGGCCCTAATTCCCTAACCTTAGGGTTTCTCCTATCCATACAAATTATAATATGTCATTAAAAATATGGTACCATAGATACAAGCATAATATCATTGATTAAAAATCCATTCTCGCAACAATTCTAAACACTTTCTTGATAATTATTCCTTTATAAAAATATAAGTTTTAGCTTAGGGAAATTCAATGTGAAAATGTAAATTAATTATTAATCTTGTGTCATTTTTTTATAGCGCACCTCTGATTTTGTAATGACATCAACTCTAGAAATTCACGACATCCACCAAAGGTTTGGAAATTCAAGGGTGGTCCAAAGATCATGAAATATAATATAGTTTTAACATATAAAAATTGAGGTTAATCATCGTGCATGTCTCCTATCCTAACCTATCCTAACCTAACCTAGCCTAACATTCCCTAGCCTAGCCTATCCTAGCCTATCCTAACTCACCCTAGCTTAACGTAGCCTATCCTACCCTAGCCTAACCTAATCTAACCTACCCTATCCAAACCTAACCTAACCTAACCTAACATAGCCTAGCCTAGCCTAGCATAGCCTAGCCTAGCCTAGCCTAGCCTAACATATCCTACCCTATCCTACCCTAGCCTAAATTACCCTAGCCTATCCTAACCTAGGCTGGCCTAACCTACCCTAACTTAGGCTAACCTAACCTAACCTAGCATAGCCTAAGCTATCCTAACCTAGGGAGCTTAGCCTAACCTATCCTATTCTAGCCTAATGTAGCCTAGCCTAACATAGCCTAGCCTAGCCTAGCCTAACCTAGCCTAACGTAGCCTAGCCTAGACGAGCCTAACCTAGCCTAGCCTAGCCTAGCCTAGCCTACACTAGCCTAACTTGCCCTAGCCTAACCTAGCCTGACCTACCCTAGCATAACCTAGACTAACCTAGCCTAACCTAATCTGGCCTAACCTAGCCTAGCCTAATGTAGCCTAGCATAACCTACCCTAGCCTAGACTAGCCTAGCCTAGCCTAGCCTAGCCTAACCTACCCTACCCTACTCTAGCCTACCTAACCTACCCTAACGTAACCTAACCTAACCTAGCCTAACCTAGCCTAACCTAGACTAACCTAACCTTGCCTAGCCTACCCTAGCCTACTTTAACCTAATGTAGCCTACCCTACCTTACACTATCCTAACCTGGACTAGCCTAGCTTAAGCTAGCCTAGCCCAAACTAGCCTAGCCTACCCTAACCTACCCTAGCCTAGCCTAGCCTAGCCTAGCTTAGCCTATCCTAGACTAACCTATCCTAGAATAGCCTATCCTAGCCTAGCCTTGCATAGCCTAGCTTATTCTAGCCTAGCCTAGCCTATCCTAACCTAACCTAACCTAGCTTACACTAACGTAGCCTAGCCTAACCTAGCCTACCCTAGCCTATCCTACCCTACCCTACCCTACTCTGGCCTACCTAACCTAACCTAGCCTAACCTAACCTAGCTTAGCCTAACCTAGCCTAACCTAACCTAACCTCACCTGACCTAGCCTACCTTAACCTAACCTAACCTATCCTAGCCTAACCTAACCTAGCCTTGCGTTGCCTAAACTAACCTACACTACCCTATCCTACTCTGACCTACCTAGCCTAACCTAACCTAACCTAACCTAGATTAGCCTAACCTAGCCTAACCTAACCTAACCTCACCTCACCTAACCTACCTTAACCTAACCTAACCTAGCCTAGCATAGCCTAAACTAACCTACCCTAACGTAACCTAGCATAAACTAGCCTAGCCTAGCCTAACCTTCACTAGCGAAGCCTAGCCTAACCTAGCCTAGCCTAGCCTAGCCTAGCCTAGCCTAGCCTAGCCTAGCCTAGCCTGACATACCCTAGCTTAACCTACCCTAGCCTAGCCTAGCCTAGCCTTGCCTAGGCTAGCCTAGCCTACGCTAGCTTATCATAGCCTATCCTAACATATTCTAGCCTAGCCTAGCCTAGCCTAGCCTAGCTTAGCCTAACCTAACTTAACCTAACCAAACATATCCTCAACCTAGCCTAACCTAGCCTACCCTAGCCTAGCTTAACCTAACCTACCCTAGCCTAACCTATCGTAGCCTAACCTTTCGTAGCCTAACCGAAGCTAGCCTACCCTAGCCTAACCTAACCTAGCCTATCCTAGCCTAACCTGCTCCTGGGCTCAATCCCAGTCATAGCCTCTAGTCGTTAGCCTAACCTTGCCTACCTCATCCACCTCAGCTCAGCTCAGCCTAGCTTATCATAGCCTATCCTAACATATTCTAGCCTAGCCTAGCCTAGCCTAGCCTAGCTTAGCCTAACCTAACTTAACCTAACCAAACATATCCTCAACCTAGCCTAACCTAGCCTACCCTAGCCTAGCTTAACCTAACCTACCCTAGCCTAACCTATCGTAGCCTAACCTTTCGTAGCCTAACCGAAGCTAGCCTACCCTAGCCTAACCTAACCTAGCCTATCCTAGCCTGCCCTAACCTAACCTAACTAGCCTAGCCTAGCCTAGCCTAACCTAGCCTAACCTAGCCTAGCCTAAACTAGCCTAGCCTAGCCTAACCTAGCCTAGCCTAGCCTAGCCTAGTCTTACCTAACCTAGCCTAAACTACCCTAGACTACCCTACCCTAACCTAGCTTAGCCTAACATATCCTAGCCTAACCTAACCTAACCTAGCCTAACCTAACTCACCCTAGCCTAACCTATCCTAGCGTACCCTAACCTAGCCTAACCTAGCCTACCTATCCTAACCTATCCTAGCCTATCCTAGCCTAGCCTAACCCTAGCCTAGCCTAGCCTACCCTAGCCTACCCTAGCCTACCCTACCCTAGCTTATCCTAGCTTAGCCTAGCCTAGCCTAGCTTAGCCTAACCTAACTTAAACTAACCTAACCTAACCTTAGCCTAGCTTAGCCTAGCCTAGCCTACCCTAGACTACCCTAGCCTAGCCTACCCTAGCGTATCCTAGCGTATCCTTGCCTATTCTAGCCTAGCCTAGCCTAGCCTAGCCTAACCTAACCTAGCTTAGCCTAACCTAGCTAACCTATCATAACCTAACCTTATCCTAACTTACCCTAGACTAGCCTGGCCTAGCCTAACCTAGCCTAGCCTTACCTAATGGAGCCTAACCTACCGTACACTAGCCTAGCCTAGCCTAACCTAACCTAACCTAACCTAACCTAGCCTAGTCTATCCTAGCCTAGCCTAGCCTAGCCTAGTCTATCCTAGCCTACCCTAGCTTACCCTAGCCTAGGCTAACCTAACCTAGCTTATCCTAGCCTAACCTAACCTAGCCTAGCTTACCCTAACCTTACTTGGCCTAGCCTAACTTAACCTAACCTAACCTAACCTAGCCTAGCCTAGCCTAGCCTAGCCTAGCCTACCCTATCCTAGCCTAACCCTAGCCTACCCTAGCCTAGCCTAACTTATCCTAGCCTTTCCTAGCTTATTCTAGCCTAGCCTACTGTAGCCTAGCTTAGCCCAGCTTATCCTAACCTAACCTTAACGTAACCTAACCTACCCTAATCTATCCTAGCCTAGCCTAGCCTTCCCTAGTCTAGCCTAACCTACCCTAGCCTGGGCTAGCCTAGCCTAGCCTAGCCTAAGCTAATGTAGCCTAGCCTAGCCTAGGCTAGCTTATCCTAACCTAGCCTACCCTACCCTACCCTAACCTAGCCTAGCCTAACCTAACCTAGCTTAACCTAGCCTAGCCTAGCCTAGCCTACTCTAGCCTACCTAACCTAGCGTAGCCTAGCCTACTCTAGCCTACTTAACCTACACTAACCTAACCTAACCTAACCTAGCTTAACCTAAGCTAACCTATCCTAACCTAACCTATCCTAGCCTACCTTAGCCTACCTTAACCTAGCCTAGCCTAGCCTAGCCTAACCTAACCTAGCCTAACCTAACCTAACCTAATGTAACCTAGCCTAGCCTATCCTAGCCTAACCTACCCTACCCTACCCTAGCCTAACCTGACCTACCCTACCCTAGCCTACCCTAGCCTATCCTATCCTATCCTAGCCTATGCTATCCTAGCCTAGCCTAGCCTATTCTAACCTAGCCTAGCTTAGCCTAACCTAACCTAACCTAACCTAAGCTAACCTAGCTTTCCGTAACCTAGTTTAGCCTAGCCTACCCTAACCTATCCTAGCCTAGCCGAATCTAACCTAACCTAACCTAGCCTACCCTAGTGTAGTCTTACCTAACCTAGCCTAGCCTATCCTAACTTGACCTAGCTTAGACTAACCCACTCTGTGCTAGGCTATAGTATCCTAGCCTAACCTATCCTAGCCTAGCCTATCTTATCATATCCTATACTAGACTGGCCTAAGCTACCCTAAGTTACCCTAGCTTGACCTAGCCTAGTCTAACCTAGCATAGCCTAGTCTAACCTATCTTACTCTATCCTACCCTAGCCTAACCTACTCTTACCTAGCCTATCCTAGTCTAGTCTAGCCTATCCTAAGCTACTCTAGCCTATTCTAGCCTAACCTAGGCTACTCTACCTTAACTTAGTGTACTCTTGAGTAGCCTAGGCTAGGCTACTCAAGCTTAAGGTACTTTACTCTATATTAGAATATTAAAGAAGAAATCATTCAAAAAAGAAAATAAATTAAAAGATATTAATAAAAGTTTAAATATAAGAAAAATTCTTTAAAATAAAATGAATGTATGAAAATAGAATTTAAAATATATTGAATTTAACCATAGTAATAATGTAAAAACAAAATCTAACATGAGTTATAAGATATAAATGAAAATTTATTTTTAAATGAAAAACATATTGGTAAAACATAAAAACATAACTGAAGAAATAGTTAAGTCAACTAATATTTTTAATTGAAAAGAAAAACTTACAAAACCGTAAAGAAAATCATCCAAAATTGATTTTAAGAACCACATGTTAAGTCAACCAATATTTTTAATTGTAAAAAAAAAAACTAAAAAAACTATAAAGCAAATCAACCAATACTTGTGGTTTGACTTGATAGTTGTTAGAAGGCTAGAAAAAAATAATTTATACATAAAATGGAATTATTTAGATGCACTAAGGGAATTCTCCATTTTTCTTATTTTCTTTTCCTATTTGACCCACTTTCCAATCAAATTCAACTGAAAAAAACTCACAAAACTATAAGGCTAACCAACCAATATTTGTGGTTTGAATTTCTGGTTTTAAAAAGATCTCGAAAATTAATTTATAAATAAAAATGGAATTATTTAGAATTCTCCAATTTACTTATTTCCTTCTCCAATTTGACCTAATTTCCAATTCAATTTAGTATGGTGTAACTGTTCAATTTGTTGAATAGATGAAAATATCTAATTATTTTATAGATTCATTTGTAAAATTTGAAAAACAATGTTTATTATCTTACTAATCTATAAATATTCTAAATATTTCTATTTAAAACCTAGCCTAGCCTAGCCTAACCTACCCTAGCCTAACCTACCCTAGCCTAACCTACCCTATCCTAGACTAGCCTAGCCTGGCCTAGACTACCCTAACCTACTCTACCCTACTCTAGCCTACCTAACCTACCCTAACGTAGCCTAACCTAACCTAGCCTAAGCTAGCCTAACCTAACCTTGCCTAGCCTACCCCAGCCTACTTTAACCTAACCTAGCGTACCCTACCTTACACTATCCTAACCTAGACTAGCCTAGCCTAACCTAGCCTAGCCTAGCCTAACCTACCCTAGCCTAGCCTACCCTAGCCTAGCCTAGCCTAGCCTAGCTTAGCCTATCCTAGCCTAGCCTAGCCTAGCCTAGCCTAGCCTAACCTAACCTAACCCAGCTTACACTAACCTAGCCTAGCCTAGCCTAGCCTAACCTAGCCTACCCTAACCTATCCTAGCCTACCCTACCCTACTCTAGCCTACCTAACCTAACCTAACCTAACCTAACCTAGCTTAGCCTAACTTAGCCTAACCTAACCTAACCTGACCTGACCTAGCCTACCTTAACCTAGCCAAACCTAGCCTAGCCTAACCTAACCTAACCTAGTGTAGCTTAAACTAACCTACCCTAACGTAACCTAGCATAAACTAGCCTAGCCTAGCTTAACCTACTCTAGCGAGGCCTAGCCTAGCCTAGCCTAGCCTAATCTAACCTAGCCTAGCCTAGCCTAACCTACCCTAGCCTAACCTACCCTAGCCTAGCCTAGCCTAGCCTTGCCTAGCCTAGCCTAGCCTAGCCTAGCTTATCCTAGCCTATCCTAGCATATTCTAGCCTAGCCTAGCCTAACCTAGCCTAGCTTACCCTAACCTAACTTAACCTAACCAAACGTAACCTCAACCTAGCCTAACCTAGCCTAGCCTAGCCTAGCCTAGCTTAACCTAACCTACCCTTGCCTAGCTTAACCTAACCTACCCTAGCCTAACCTATCCTTGCCTAACCTTTCGTAGCCTAACCTAAGCTAGCCTACCCTAGACTAACCTAAGCTAGCCTATCCTAGCCTGCCCTAACCTAGCCTAACTAGCCTAGCTTAACCTAGCCGAACCTAGCCTAGCCTAGCCTAACCTAACCTAGCCTAGTCTTACCTAACCTAGCCTAAACTACCCTAGCCCACCCTACCCTACCCTAGCTTAGCCTAACATAACCTAGCCTAACCTAACCTAACCTAGCCTAACCTAACTCACCCTAGCCTAACCTATCCTAGCATACCCTAACCTAGCCTAACCTAGCCTACCTATCCTAACCTATCCTATCCTATCCTAGCCTAGCCTAACCTAGCCTAACCCTAGCCTAGCCTAGCCTACCCTACCCTAGCTTATCCTAGCCTATCTTAGCCTATTCTGGCCTAGCCTAACCTAGCCTAGCCTAGCCTAGCTTAGCCTAACCTAACTTAACCTAACCTAACCTAACCTTAGCCTAGCTTAGCCTAGCCTAGCCTACCCTAGCCTAGCCTACCCTAGCTTATCCTAGCCTATCCTAGCCTAGCCTAGCCTAACCTAACCTAGCTTAGCCTAACCTAGTTAACCTATCCTAACCTAACCTTATCCTAACTTACCCTAGACTAGCCTAGCCCAGCCTAACCTAGCCTAGCCTTACCTAATGGGGCCTAACGTACCGTACACTAGCCTAGCCTAGCCTAACCTAACCTAAGCTAAACTAACCTAGGCTAGTCTAGCCTAGCCTAGCCTAGTCTATCCTAGCCTACCCTAGCTTACCCTAGCCTAGCCTAACCTAACCTAGCCTATCCCAGCCTAACCTAGCCTAGCCTAGCTTACCCTAACCTTACTTGACCTAGCCTAACTTAAACTAACCTAACCTAACCTAGCCTAGCCTAGCCTAGCCTAGCCTAGCCTAACCCTAGCCTACCCTAGCGTGGCCTAGCTTATCCTAGCCCTTCCTAGCTTATTCTAGCCTAGTATAGCCTAGCCTAGCTTAGCCTAGCTTAGCCTAACCTAACCTTAACCTAACCTAACCTACCCTAACCTATCCTAGCCTAGCCTAGCCTAGCCTTGCCTTCCCTAGTCTAACCTAGCCTAGCCTAGCCTAGCCTAGCCTAAGCTAACGTAGCCTAGCCTAGCCTAGGCTAGGTTATCCTAACCTAGCCTAGCCTACCCTACCCTAACCTAGCCTAACCTAACCTAACCTAGCTTAACCTAGCCTAGCCTACCCCAGCCTAGCCTACCCTAGCCTACTCTAGCCTACCTAACCTAGCGTATCCTAGCCTACTCTAGACTACTTAACCTACACTAACCTAACATAACCTAACCTAGCTTAACCTAACCTAACCTAGCCTAACCTAACCTATCCTAGCCTACCTTAGCCTACCTTAACCTACCCCAGCCTAGCCTAGCCTAACCTAACCTAATGTAACCTAGCCTAGCCTATCCTAGCCTAACCTACCCTACCCTACCCTAGCCTAACCTAACCTACCCTACCCTAGCCTACCCTAGCCTATCCTATCCTATTCTAGCCTAGCCTAGCCTAGCCTATTCTAGCCTAGCCTAGCCTAGCCTATTCTACCCTAGCATAGCTTATCCTAACCTAACCTAACCTAACCTAGCTTACCGTAACCTAGTTTAGCCTAGCCTACCCTAACCTATCCTAGCCTAGCCGAACCTAACCTAACCTAACCTAGCCTACCCTAGTGTAATCTTACCTAGCCTAGCCTAGCCTATCCTAACTTGACCTAGCTTAGACTAACCCACTCTGTGCTAGGCTATCCTAGCCTAAGCTGCTCTAAGTTACCCTAGCTTGACCTAGCCTAGTCTAACCTACCATAGCCTAGTCTAACCTAGCTTACTCTAGCCTACCCTAGCCTAACCTACTCTTACCTAGCCTATCCTAGTCTAGTCTAGCCTATCCTAAGCTACTCTAGCCTATTCTAGCCTAACCTAGCCTACTCTACCTTACCTTAGTGTATTCTTGAGTAGCCTAGGCTAGGCTACTCAAGCTTAAGGTACTTTACTCTATATTAGAATATTAATGAAGAAATCATTCAAAAAAGAAAATAAATTAAAAGATATTAATAAAAGTTTATAATAAGAAAAATTCTTTAAAATAAAATGAATGTATGAAAATAGAATTTAAAATATATTGAATTTAACCATAGTAATAATGTAAAAAAAAAATCTAACATGAGTTATAAGATATAAATGAAAATTTATTTTTAAATGAGAAACATATTGGTAAAACATAAAAACATAATTGAAGAAATCATTTTGAGAAAACCAATAATCTCATCTAAATTATTAGAAAAAATACAGTTTTATTGGAAAAGGTCATCCAAAAATGATATTAAGAGCCACATGTTAAGTCAACTAATATTTTTAATTGAAAAAAAAAACTTACAAAACCATAAAGCAAATCATCCAAAATTGATTTTAAGAACCAGGTCAATTAATATTTTTAATTGAAAAAAAATAAAACTCAGAAAACTATAAAGCAAATCAACGAATACTTGTGGTTTGACTTGATAGTTGTTATAAGGCTAGAAAAAAATAATTTATAAATAAAATGGAATTATTTAGATGCAGTAAGGGAATTCTCCAATTTCCTTATTTTCTTTTCCTATTTGACCCAATTTCCAATCCAATTCAACTGAAAAAATCTCACAAAACTATAAGGCTAACCAACCAATATTTGTGGTTTGACTTTCTGGTTATTAAAAAGATTTGAAAAATTAATTTATAAATAAAAATGGAATTATTTAGAATTCTCCAATTTACTTATTTCCTTCTCCAATTTGACCTAATTTCCAATTCAATTTAGTATGGTGCAACTGTTCAACTGGCTTAATAGATGAAAATATCTAATTATTTTATAGATTCATTTGTAAAATTTGAAAAACAATGTTTATTATTTTACTAATTTATAAATATTCTAAATATTTCTATTCAAAAAGAAATTAAAAGCAAACTAATATTCAAATTAGATATCATTTATATAATCAAAATTCTTAAAGCATACTTCAAAAAATATCAAAAAAAAAAATTTAGTATGCCCAGACATTTGATTTGATATTTGATATTCAATATTCAAGTTGAATATAATCCATAGAATCAAAATGCTCAAAACATACCATAAAAAAGGTCAAAGAAAATTCAGTATAACTAGAGATTTGATTGATATTTGATAGATCAAACAAAGAAATATCTAAATTACAGTCTAGAAATGAGAGACAAAGAGATTGCACCAACTGAGATGAATTAATAAGAAACTATGGCATCTTTGATACCCCAGGACAGAAGGAAAATGGAATAATAAAACTAAGAGAAATAGACTGGTTTTTGTTTTAAGAGTAAACCGAGAAAATATATTTGTAATCCAAAAAAAATAAGTAATATTACAAACAAGTATTAATTCGAAAATTATAGAACCACCCGAAAATGAAAAATGAAAAAAAATAAAGACGCATCTATAATTCTTTGAAATGGGTTTACTTGAGACTTTTAATTCAAGAAACACAAAACGAAGAGGCGGAAACTTACCTTGGGTGTCTAGAGCAAAATTAGGTTTCTTTAGGATCTTGTTTACAACCAATGAACAGAGTTTCCTGTGAGACCTTGCAGGTTGATTTTAGTAGTACCTGACACATAGAACAGTTGATTAAAAGAAGGCGCACACCTTAAAAAAAGCTGAGGCCCAAACCTTATCAATCAAATCTTTTAATAATATGATTAAACTAATCTCATAAAACTATACATCACTGGAAAAAAAGAACAGAGATCATGTTTGTGTGCCATAATATTCCTTAGAAATTGATCATAAAAATACGCAATATCAATGTATACTGCACAGTTTGCCTCCGCAAATTCTGCACAATATGAAATATGGATGGTGCTTTGCCCCCGCAAATTCCCAATGCAAGGAGTAATGGAACATGGGGCCTTCATGGGCTACGCTCTCGAAAAAAATCTTGAACACGGGGATTCTTTCTGGTGGTGTCGAAACAAATCTTCAACACCGGGATTCTTTCCGGTGGTCTCGAAGCGTTGCAACCAACGAAATCCAAATTCTTAGAGCACTTTTTGATTTATGAAAAGAAAAAATGAAAGTGCAGGTGGAAATCTCACCATCGAGGCAGAACGTGGTGGAAGGAATATTGGAGAAAATGTCCAAGGTGGGAGGAATATTGCAGAAAATGGCGCAGATTCAGAAAGGTTATTGGTTGGATCTTGTGGCAACAAGATTGGATTCAAGAACAACCTGTTAACCAGAATAATTACCAAAGAAACCTACATGTAAAAATTAAAAATTCAGGAATACCCAAACCTAGCTGTAAAAATCCAGAAAGACCTGCAAACCTATATGTAATTTACTGAAATGAATGTAAACCAAACCTAGCATCCTGGTCCGCTGGGAGCCATCAACGTGGCGACTGCCTCCTCCTCCCCGCACCGAAGGGCATCATCATAATTCCATTCACTCAGGTACCGTCCTTCTCGTCATTGAATTTGAACTTGTGAACATCATAATCAAAATCCTCATTATATAGCTTTTTTTCAAAATCCTCATTATATAGCTTTTTTAATCAACGGCTAATTTGTTAGTGGCCCTGCCACGTCCTCCCTACCCTAGCCGTTTGGAGGGAAGTGCGCTGTCATTTTTTTTTAGCGTAGGGATCGCACCACATCATTATATCTGTTTGGATTATTTTCAATATTAAAAGGAATATGACAGTCTATTTTCTAATATTCAAATATCACAAAATTTCTTAATAAGTATAATAATTTTAACAAGAAAATAGATATAAATATGTCATGTGTTTTTCTAATATTCAAATATTATAAAATTTCTTAATAATTCTTTAATAAGTACAATAATTTTAACAAGAAAATAGATATAAATATTCGATGGTTTTTTTTCATTGGTGTTTTATAAGGAAATCCAAGGAGGCTTAAAATCCAAGGGAGGCTTAAGAGAACTAATATAGATTACAATATTTCTTTTAAAGCTAGATCTAGTGAAGAAAGAAATATGTTAACCCAATTACAAATGTTTCGAGAACTCAATGCTAATTATCAAATGGATCTTTGAAGAAATTGCTGAGAATTTTTCCTTACCAACCCTTCAATAGTAAATTTTTGTATCTACATACCTCTTTTACATATACTTCTATAACTCACATTTATAAGAATACAAATAATGTTGTATATGGATTTGAAATTGGATAGAAGCAAAGTACCTACATTATCCCAATAATCTAGAATCAACACATTTAAAAAAACAAAAAACCATAAACCGTGGACCCCAACTTCAGCAATTTCATTGTTAGATTTTGTAGTGCATTGCACTACAAAGCCCATAATGTCATAAAATGTCGTAATGGTAAAGGATGCACAGAGAGATTGCGATTTCTGGCATTTTGATTGTCATTGTCCTCCACAAAACTTGACATGCAAATAATACATGACTGTTTCTCTCCTCCTTCCTACATTGAAAATGAAGAACCTGTAAATAAGAAAGGTCGAGGTATGAGCCGAGTTGCAACATGAAAAACCCTATTTCATTGGCTACGAATCCACAAAACTCTCCACCATCTAGAAATTGTACCCACAATGAAAATAAATTCATCATATAGGGCAGAGAGAATTTCAACCTAACCACCATGAAGAGAGACATAGAAAAAAAAAAAAAAAAAATGAACTAAGATATCGAATCTCTTACCTAGAATCTCGTCCAGTGTGATTCAAACACTCTGAACCCTATATATGCAACAACTATAATGATTAGCATAAAAATATCAAGGAAGAAGAAGTTAAATATATTGTAACACTATCTAGGAAAACTTTGTGTTACCTACTAGTTGGAAAACACACCAGGGTATGAGCCGAGTTGCAACAAGAAAAACCCTATTTCATTGGGTACGAATCCAAAAAACTCTCCACCCTCGAGAAATTGACTGTTTCTCTCCTCCTTCTTCTTCATATATTTCGATTGGTTCACACCAACACTCCAATATTTGTGCCCTTAATTCTCTTCACTTATCTCATCATCTTCAAGAAACCCTGAATGATTGTCATCATTTGTCTCCTCTTCAACAATCCCTACATGAATAACGCTTTCTTCTTCACTTATTTCATCCTCATGATTGTCATCATTTTTCTCCCAGTCATCTGTCATCGCAATTGGTAAGAGACGCCTGAATTCATCCATCATTTCTTGCCCCAACTGCAAACCCTGTTGCTGCCGGCAACTCTCCAAATCCCGGCGTGATCTGTTCGGCATTCCCTACACTATGTTCTCCAGCAACCCCTGTATCGAGCTCGTCCTTCCATATTGCAATGGGTAAACTCTACCTTAAACTCAATTCAATTTACTTACAAAAGAGTGATAATAGCGATGGGATGGAGAATGCCAATTTAGAAATGTTGATAATTATTTTTTAATATATATATATATATATATATACATATATAATTTTAAATTATTGTTTAAATAAAAATAGTAATAATATTAAATTGATATAATTTTAAGGAATGGTCTCAATATTGAATTGTGTTATTTAAATTTATTTTTTCACTCAATATATGATTTTTGCATAAATTAGATAAGAAAAATAAATTCCAAAACTTTTCAAAAAATAGCTTTAAATATAATTAGACATTTTAAATGTAAGTTTTAAGTGAATTTATTTGATTGGTTTTATTAAGGTCAAAGTCCTTTGACTATGGATTAGTTTGTAGAGTTTTTGTGATTTTAACCAATGTTTTAGAAAATGATGAATATTTGCACTTATTGTAGATTAAAAATTATTTCCCTAATTTTTGTAAATATTATTTCTAATTTTCCATTTGTTGAACAAATCTAGATGTGACATTAATTTAATTGTTTGTGAGCACCTAACAAATAATTTTAAAATAGGAAAAAGACTATTTTTTGTAAATGGCCATTCTGTTAGTGATTGGTTTGACACTAACACTCACATTAACATTGTTATGCATTACATTGCTAATACATTTCCTAGGTCCTTTACTTAAAGGAGGGAGAGGAGAGGAGAGGAGGTGGGAAGGGCAGGGGGTGTTTGTAGTCATGGCTGGCTATCCCTTGGTTATGTTATCTCATTTGAATTTTTTTAGTTCTAATTTCAATTTGAACTTTTACACTTTAAGTTGTGTAGAACAACAAGTGTATGGAACTAATGATGGGTGCATTAGAAGAGGTGTTGTGTACAGGAGAAAAAGTATGAACACAAACTTTCCTTTGCACACACGCAATTATTTTAATTTTAAGGAGAAACTTTGGATCGTGGTTTCTTATGGTTGTTCTAAAAATGAATATTTGATCTACATCTTTCTTATGATATCATGTTCATCCTTGTGATCTAATATCATTTTCATCATATAAGGCAATGGCTAAGAAAAGAAAGAAAAAGACAAATAATTGAGAAATCAAATTTTGTTGTGATACTTAACATGGTAAATACTTTTCTTATACTAATTTTTGATTCCTAATAAAAGGAATTGCAATATATTTGTAACATGGAAATTATATTATTGAGAAGCATGGAACATAAAATATTGATACAATTGAGTACAAAAAATTACAAACTATTATCTCATCATTGGAAACACTCATAGAACCAAATGTCGTGATTCCACATACAGAGTTATACAATATATCCACCTTTTTCTTTAGATTTTTTGTCTTTGTAATGCCCCCTATTTAGAATGACATGTGTTATTTTAAAAACCTAAAAATTGTAAATCATCATTATCATATCTTCATGTTCCATTTATATGACAATATACCTCCACCTTAAATTTCTTTTTAGGTTTTTCCTGTAGTGTTTTGTATTTATGTTGTAAGCCTGAAAAGGTTGCACTTTCTCCTTGCCAATGCTAATAAAGTTGCCCTAATTCCCTAGCCTTAGGGTTTCTCCTGTCCATATGAATTATAATATGTCATTAAAAATATGGTACCATAGATACAAGCATAATATCATCGATTAAAAATCCATGCTCGCAACAATTCTAAACACTTTCTTGATAATTATACCTTTAGAAAAATATATGTTTTAACTTAGGGAAATTCAATGTGAAAATCTAAATTAATTATTAATCTTCTATCATTTTTTATAGCGTACCTCCAGTTTTGTAATGACATCAACTCTAGAAATTCACGACATCCACCAAAGGTTTGGAAATTCAAGGGTGGTCCAAAGATCATGAAATATATTATAGTTTTAACATAGAAAAATTGAGGTTAATCATCGTGCATGTCTCCTATCCTAACCTATCCTAACCTAACCTAGCCTAACATTCCCTAGCCTAGCCTATCCTAGCCTATCCTAACTCACCCTAGCTTAACGTAGCCTATCCTACCCTAGCCTAACCTAACCTAACCTACCCTAGCCAAACCTAACCTAACCTAACCTAACCTAACTTAACATAGCCTAGCCTAGCCTAGCATAGAATAGCCTAGCCTACCCTAGCCTAACATAGCCTACCCTATCCTACCCTAGCCTAAATTAGCCTAACCTATCCTAACCTAGGCCAGCCTAACCTACCCTAACTTAGGCTAACCTAACCTAACCTAGCCTAGCCTAACTTATCCTAACAGAGGGAGCCTAGCCTAACATATCCTATTCTAGCCTAACGTAGCCTAGCCTAACGTAGCCTAGCCTAGCTTAGCCTAGCCTAACCTAGCCTAACGTAGCCTAGCCTAGACTAGCCTAACCTAGCCTAGCCTACCCTAGCCTAGCCTACCCTAGCCTAACTTGCCCTAGCCTAACCTAGCCTAACCTACCCTAGCATAAAATAGACTAACCTAGCCTAACCTAACCTGGCCTAACCTAGCCTACCCTAACGTAGCCTAGCCTAACCTACCCTAGCCTAGACCAGCCTAGCCTAGCCTAGCCTAGCCTAACCTACCCTACCCTACTCTACCCTACCTAACCTACCCTAACGTAACCTAACCTAACCTAGCCTAACCTAGACTAACCTAACCTTGCCTAGCCTACCCTAGCCTACTTTAACCTAACCTAGCCTACGCTACCTTACACTATCCTAGCCTAGACTAGCCTAGCCTAACCTAGCCTAGCCCAACCTAGCCTAGCCTAACCTAACCTACCCTAGCCTAGCCTAGCTTAGCGTATCCTAGCCTAGCCTATCCTATCCTAGCCTAGCCTAGCCTAGCTTATTCTAGCCTAGCCTAGCCTAGCCTAACCTAACCTAACCTAGCTTACACTAACAGAGCCTAGCCTAGCCTAGCCTAACCTAGCCTACCCTAGCCTATCCTAGCCTAGCCTACCCTAATCTAGCCTACCTAACCTAGCCTAACCTAACCTAACCTAGCTTAGCCTAACCTAGCCTAACCTAACCTAACCTCACCTGACCTAGCCTACCTTAACCTAACCTAACCTAGCCTAGCCTAGCATAGCCTAAACTAACCTACCCTAATGTAACCTAGCATAAACTAGCCTAGCCTAACCTAACCTACTCTAGCCAAGCCTAGCCTGGCCTAGCCTAGCCTAGCCTAGCCTAGCCTAATCTAACCTAGCCTACCCCAGCCTAACCTACCCTAGCTTAACCTAGCCTAGCCTAGCCTAGCCTAGCCTTGCCTAGCGTAGCCTAGCCTAGCCTATCTTATCCTAGCCTATCCTAGCATATTCTAGCCTAGCCTAGCCTAGCCTAGCCTATCTTAGCCTAACCTAACTTAACGTAACCAAATGTATCCTCAACCTAGGCTAACCTAGCTTAGCCTAGCCTAGCTTAACCTAACCTACCCTAGCCTAACCTATCCTAGCCTAACCTTTCGTAGCCTAAGCTAAGCTAGCCTACCCTAGCCTAACCTAACCTAGCATATCCTAGCATGCCCTAACCTAGCCTAACTAGCCTAACCTAGCCTAGCCTAACCTAGCCTAACCTAGCCTAGCCTAACCTAGCCTAGCCTAGCCTAACCTAGCCTAGCCTAGCCTAGCCTAGTGTTACCTAACCTATCCTAAACTACCCTAGCCTACCCTACCCTACCCTAGCTTAGCCTAACATAACCTAGCCTAACCTAACCTAACCTAGCCTAACCGAACTCACCCTCGCCTAACCTATCCTAGCATACCCTAACCTATCCTAGCCTAGCCTACCTAACCTAGCCTACCCTAGCCTACCCTAGCCTACCCTACCCTAGCTTATCCTAGCCTATTCTAGCCTAGTCTAGCCTAGGCGAGCGTAGCTTAGCCTAACCTAACTTAACCTAACCTAACCTAACCTTAGCCTAGCTTAGCCTATCCTAGCCTAGCCTACCGTAGCCTACCCTAGCATAGCCTAGCCTACCCTAGCTTATCCTAGCCTATCCTAGCCTATTCTAGCCTAGCCTAACCTAACCTAGCTTAGCCAAACCTAGCTAACCTATCCTAACCTAATCATATCCTAACTTACCCTAGACTAGCCTAGCCTAGCCTAACCTAGCCTAGCCTTACCTAGTGGAGCCTAACCTACCATACACTAGCCTAGCCTAGCTTAACCTAACCTAACCTAACCTAACCTAGCCTAGCCTAGCCTAGCCTAGCCTAGCCTAGTCTATCCTAGCCTATCCTAGCCTAACCTAGCCTAGCCTAGCTTACCCTATCCTTACTTGACCTAGCCTAACTTAACCTAACCTAACCTAACCTAGCCTAGCCTAGCCTAGCCTAGCCTAGCCTAACCCTAGCCTACCCTAGCCTACCCTAGCTTATCCTAGCCTTTCCTAGCTTATTCTAGCCTAGCCCAGCCTAGCCTAGCTTAGCCTAACCTGACCTTAACCTAACCTAACCTACCCTAACCTATCCTAGCCTAGCTTACCCTTCCCTAGTCTAGCCTAACCTACCCTAGCCTAGCCTAGCCTAGCCTAAGCTAACGTAGCCTAGCCTAGCCTAGGCTAGCTTATCCTAACCTAGCCTAGTCTAGCCTACCCTAACCTAACCTAGCCTAACCTAGCCTAGTTTAACCTAGCCTAGCCTACCCTAGCCTAGCCTACCCTAGCCTACTCTAGCCTACCTAACCTAGCGTAGCCTAGCCTACTCTAGCCTTCTTAACCTACACTAACCTAACCTAACCTAACCTAGCTTAACCTAACCTAACCTATCCTAACCTAACCTATCCTAGCCTACCTTAGCCTACTTTAACCTACCCTAACCTAGCCTAGCCTAACCTAACCTAGCCTAGCCTAACCTAACCTAACCTAATGTAACCTAGCCTAGTCTCTCCTAGCCTAACCTACCCTACCCTACCCTAGCCTAACCTAACCTACCCTAGCCTAGCCTACCCTAGCCTATCCTAACCTAGCCTATCCTATCCTATCCTATCCTGGCCTATCTTAGCCTAGCCTAGCCTAGCCTATTCTACCCTAGCCTAGCTTATCCTAACCTAACCTAACCTACCCTAACCTAACGTAGCTTACAGTAACTTAGTTTAGCCTAGCCTACCCTAACCTATCCTAGCCTAGCCAAACCTAACCTAACCTAACCTAGCCTACCCTAATGTAGTCTTACCTAGCCTAGCCTAGCCTATCCTAACTTAACGTAGCTTAGACTAACCCACTCTGTTCTAGGCTATAGTATCCTAGCCTAACCTATCCTATCCTAACCTATCTTATCCTATCCTAGCCTAGACTAGCCTAAGCTACCCTAAGTTACCCTAGCTTGACCTAGCCTAGTCTAACCTAAAATAGCCTAGTCTAACCTAGCTTACTCTAGCCTACCCTAGCCTAACCTACTCTCACCTAGCCTATCCTAGTCTAGTCTAGCCTATCGTAAGCTACTCTAGCCTATTCTAGCCTAACCTAGCCTACTCTACCTTACCTTAGTGTATTCTTGAGTAGCCTAGGCTAGGCTACTCAAGCTTACCGTACTTTACTCTATATTAGAATATTAATGAAGAAATCATTCAAAAAAGAAAATAAATTAAAAGATATTAATAAAAGTTTAAATATAAGAAAAATTCTTTAAAATAAAATGAATGTATGAAAATAGAATTTAAAATATATTGAATTTAACCATAGTAATAATGTAAAAACAAAATCTAACATGAGTTATAAGATATAAATGAAATTTTATTTTTAAATGAAAAACATATTGGTAAAACATAAAAACATAATTGAAGAAATCTTTTTGAGAAATCCAATAATCTCATCTAAATTATTAGAAAAGATACATTTTTATTGGAAAAGGTCATCCAAAAATGATATTAAGAGCCACATGTTACGTCAACTAATATTTTTAATTGAAAAAAAAAACTTACAAAACCATAAAGAAAATCATCCAAAATTGATTTTAAGAACCACATGTTAAGTCAACTAATATTTTTAATTGAAAAAAAAAAGAACTCAAAAAACTATAAAGAAAATCAACCAATACTTATGGTTTGACTTGACAGTTGTTAGAAGGCTAGAAAAAAATAATTTATAAATAAAATGGAATTATTTAGATGCACTAAGGGAATTCTCCAATTTCCAATCCAATTCAACTGAAAAAAACTCACAAAACTATAAGGCTAACCAACCAATATTTGTGGTTTGACTTTCTCGTTATTAAAAAGATCTGAAAAACTAATTTATAAATAAAAATGGAATTATGTAGAATTCTCCAATTTACTTATTTCCTTCTCCAATTTCACATAATCTCCAATTCAATTTAGTATGGTGCAACTGTTCAATTTGCTTAATAGATGAAAATATCTAATTATTTTATAGATTCATTTGTAAAATTTGAAAAACAATGTTTATTATTTTACTAATTTATAAATATTCTAAATATTTCTATTTAAAAAGAAATTAGAAGCAAACTAATATTCAAATTAGATATCATTTATATAATCAAAATTCTTAAAGCATACTTCAAAAAATATCAAAGAAAAATTCAGTATGCCCAGACATTTGATTTGATATTTGATATTCAATATTCAAGTTGAATATAATCCATAGAATCAAAATCCTCAAAACATACTGTAAAAAACATCAAAGAAAATTCAGTATAACTAGAGATTTGATTGATATTTGATAGATCAAACAAAGAAATATCTAAATTACAGCCGAGAAATGAGAGACAAAAAGATTGCACCAACTGATATGAATTAATAAGAAACTATGGCATCTGTGATACCCCAGGACAGAAGGAAAATGGAATAATAAAACTAAGAGGAGTAGACTGGTTTTTGTTTTAAGAGTAAACCGAGAAAATATAGTTGTAATCCAAAAAAAATAATTGATATTACAAACAAGTATTAATTCGAAATTCGAAAATTATAGAACAAGCAGAAAATGAAAAATGAAAAAAAATAAAGACGCATCTATATTTCTTTGAAATGAGAAACACAAAACGAAGAGGCAGAAACTTACCTTGCGCGTCCAGAGCAAAATTAGGTTTCTTGAGAATCTTGTTTACAACCAATGAACAGGGTTCCTGTGAGACCTTGCAGGTTGATTTTAGTAGTACCTGACACATAGAATAGTTGATTAAAAGAAGGCGGAAACCTTAAAAGAAAGCAATTAAAAGAAGGCCCAAACCTTATCAATCAAATCTTTTAATAATATGATTAAACTAATCTCATAAAACTATACATCAATGGAAAAAAATAACAGAGATCATGTTTGTGTGCCATAATATTCCTTAGAAATTTATCATAAAAATACGCAATATCAATGTATACTGCACAGTTTGCCTCCGCAAATTCTGCACAATATGCAATATGGATGGTGCCTTGCCCCCGCAAATTCCCAATGCAAGCATCACAACCTGCATTCCAGAGGAGTAATGGAACATGGGGCTTTCGTGGGCTACGCTCCATTCGTCCAGATTCTTTCCAGTGGTCTCGAAAAAAATCTTCAACACGGGGATTCTTTCTGGTGGTCTCGAAACAAATCTTGAAGCGTTGGTCTCGAAGCGTTGCAGCCAACGAAATCCAAATTCTTAGAGTACTTTTTGATTTATGAAAAGAAAAAATGAAAGTGCAGGTGGAAATCTCACCATCGAGGCAGAACGTGGTGGAAGGAATATTGGAGAAAATGTCCGTGGGAGGAATATTAAAGAAAATGGCGAAGATTCAGGAAGGTTATTGGTTCGATCTTGTCCAGCAGAGCAACAAGATTGGATTCAAAAACAACCTGTTAACAAAAAGAAATTACCAAAGAAACCTACATGTAAAAATTAAAAATCCAGGAATACCCAAACCTACCTGTAAAAATCCAGAAAAAACTGCAAACCTATATGTGGCGAGTGCCTCCTCCTCCCCGCACCGAAAGGCATCATCGTAATTCCATTCACTCAGGTACCGTCCTTCTCGTCGTTGAACTTGAACTTGTGAACATCATAATCAAAATCCTCATTACATAGCTTTTTTAATCAACGGCTAATTTGTTAGTGGCCCTGCCACGTCCTCCCTACCCTAGCCGTTTGGAGGGAAGAGCGCTGTCATTTTTTTTAGCGTAGAGATCGCACCACATCATTATATCTGTTTGGATTATTTTCAATATTAAAAGGAATATGACAGTCTATTTTCTAATATTCAAATATCACAAAATATCTTAACGAGTATAATAATTTTAACAAGAAAGTAGATATAAATATGCCATGGGTTTTTCTAATATTCAAATATCACGAAATTCCTTAATAAGTACAATAATTTTAACAAGAAAATAGATATAAATATTCGATGGTTTTTTTTCATTGGTTTTTTATAAGGAAATCCAAGGGAGGCTTAAGAGAACTAATATAGATTACAATATTTCTTTTAAAGCTAGATCTAGTGAAGAAAGAAATATCTTAACCCAATTACAAATGTTTCGAGAACTCAATGCTAATTATCAAATGGATGTGTGAAGAAATTGCTGAGAATTATCAAATGGATGTGTGAAGAAATTGCTGAGAATTTTTCCTTACCAACCCTTCAATAATAATTTTTTGTATCTACATACCTCTTTTACATATACTTCTATAACTCACATTTAAGAGAATACAAATAATGTTGTATATGGATTTGAAATTGGATTGAAGCAAAGTACCTACATTATCTCAATAATCTAGAATCAACACATTTAAAAAAACAAAAAACCATAAACGGCTGACCCCAACTTCAGCAATTTCATTGTTATATTTTGTAGTGTTAATGTCATAAAATGTAGTAATGGTAAAGGATGCACAGAGCAATTGCAATTTCTGGCATTTTGATTGTCATTGTCCTCCACAAAACTTGACATGCAAATAATACATGACCGTTTCTGTCCTCCTTCCTACATTGAAAATGAAGAACCTGTAAATAAGAAAGGTCGAGGTATGAGCCGAGTTGCAACATGAAAAACCCTATTTCATTGGCTACGAATCCACAAAACTCTCCACCATCCAGAAATTGTACCTACAATGAAAATAAATTCATCATATAGGGCGCAGAGAATTTCAACCTAACCCCCATGAAAAGAGACACAGAGAAAAAAGAAAAAAAACTGAACTAAGATATCGAATCTCTTACCTAGAATCTCGTCCACTGTGATTCAAACACTCTGAACCCTATATATGAAACAACTATAATGATTAGCATAAAAATATCAAGGAAGAAGAAGTTTAATATATAGTAACACTATCTAGGAAAACTTTGTGTTACCTACTATTTGGAAAACACACCAGGGTATGAGCCGAGTTGCAACAAGAAAAACCCTATTTCATTGACTAAGAATCCACAAAACTCTCCACCCTCGAGAAATTGACTGTTTCTCTCCTCCTTCTTCATCTATTTCGATTGGTTCACACCAACACTCCAATATTTGTGTCCTTAATTCTTGTTCACTTATCTCATCATCTTCAAGAAACCCTGAATGATTGTCATCATTTGTCTCCTCTTCAACAATACCTACATGAATCACGATTTCTTCTTCACTTATTTCATCCTCATGATTGTCATCATTTTTCTCCCAATCATCTGACATCGCAATTGGTAAGGGACGCCTGAGTTCATACATCATTTCGTGCCCCAACTGCAAACCCTGTTGCTGCCGGCAACTCTCCAAATCCCGACGCGATCTATTCGGCATTCCCTACACTATGTTCTGCATCAACCCCTGTTTCGAGCTCGTCCTTCCATATTGAAATGGGTAAAACCCTACCTTAAACTCAATTCAATTTACTTACAAAAGAGTGATAATAGCGATGGGATGGAGAATGCCGATTTAGAAATGTTGATAATTTTTTTTTAATATATATATATATATAATTTTAAATTATTGTTTAAATAAAAATAATAATAATATTAAATTGATATAATTTTAAGGAATGGTCTCAATATTGAATTGTGTTATTTAAATTTATTTTTTCACTCAATATATGATTTTTGCATAAATTAGATGAGAAAAATAAATTCCAAAAATTTTCAAAAAATAGCTTTAAATATAATTGGACATTTTAAATGTAAGTTTTAAGTGAATTTATTTGATTGGTTTTATTAAGGTCAAAGTCCTTTGACTATGGATTAGTTTGTAGATTTTTTGAGACTTTAACCAATGTTTTAGAAAATGATGAATATTTGCACTTATTGTAGATTAAAAATTATTTCCCTAATTTTTGTAAATCTTATTTCTAATTTTCCATTTGTTGAACAAATCTAGATGTGACATTAATTTAATTGTTTGTGAGCACCTAACAAATAATTTTAAAATTGGAAAAAGACTATTTTTTGTAAATGGCCATTCTGTTAGTGATTGGTTTGACACTAACACTCACATTAACGTTGTTATGCATTACATTGCTAGTATATTTCCTAGGTCCCTTACCTAAAGGAGGGAGAGGATAGGAGAGGAGAGGGGGGGTAGGAGGGGTGTTTGTAGTCATGGCTAGCTATCCCTTGGTTATGTTATCTCATTCGAATTTTTTTAGTTCTAATTTCATTTTGAACTTTTACACTTTAAGTTGTGCAGAATAACAAGTGTATGGAACTAATGATGGGTGCATTAGAAGAGGTGTTGTGTACAGGAAAAAAAGTATGAACACAAACTTTCCTTTACACAGACACAATTATTTTAATTTTAAGGAGAAACTTTGGATCGTGGTTTCTTATGGTTGTTCTACAAATGAATATTTGATCTACATCTTTCTTATGATATCATGTTCATCCTTGTGATCTAATATCATTTTCATCATATAAGGCAGTGGCAAAGAAAAGAAAGAAAAAGGCACAAATAATTGAAAAAACAAATTTTGTTGTGATACTTAACATGGTAAATACTTTTCTTATACTAATTTTGGATTCCTAATAAAAGGAATTGCAATATATTTGTAACATGGAAATTATATTATTGAGAAGCATCGAGCATAAAATATTGATACAATTGTGTACAAAAAATTACAAACTATTATCTCATCGTTGGAAACACTCACGGAACCAAATGTCGTGATTCCACATACAGAGTTATACAATATATCCACCTTTTTCTTTAGATTTTTTGTCTTTGTAATACCCCCTATTTAGAATGACATGTGTTATTTAAAAAACCTAAAAATTGTAAATCATCATTATCATATCGCCATGTTCCATTTATATGACAATATACCTCTACCTTAAATTTCTTTTTAGGTTTTTCCTATACTGTTTTGTATTTATGTTGTAAGCTTGAAAAGGTTGCACTTTCTCCTTGCCAATGCTAATAAAGTGGTCCTAATTCCCTAACCTTAGGGTTTCTCCTGTCCATACGAATTATAATATGTCATTAAAAATATGGTACCATAGATACAAGCATAATATCATCAATTAAAAATCCATGCTCGCAAAATTTCTAAACACGTTCTTGATAATTATACCTTTAGAAAAATATAAGTTTTAACTTAGGGAAATTCAATGTGAAAATGTAAATTAATTGTTAATCTTGTGTCATTTTTTTATAGCGCACCTCCGGTTTTGTAATGAAATCAACTCTAGAAATTCACGACATCCACCAAAGGTTTTGAAATTCAAGGGTGGTCCAAAGATCATGAAATATAATATAGTTTTAACATAGAAAAATTGAGGTTAATCATCGTGCATGTCTCCAATATGTTGGAAATTTCTTTATCAAAGGTAAAATTTGTTTATCCAAATCTTGGACTGTTCCTTTGATACTATGAAAATAGACACAATTGTATTCATTATATTGGGCTTGGAGCAAGTAATTTCGAAAAAAACTCAAAATAATTTGATGGCCAATCATGTCGTGCCACATAATTCAAGTAGTGTGCCCATAATGCACATCGGGTAACGTGTTGGAGTTAAATCTATTATTACTTTATGTTGGTGATGTGCTTTATCCACCATTGATAACTTTTGGGTGTTTTGGACTCTGCCACGTGCTTTGAACTTTGTGTTGTGAAATTCTTAGCACATGGTTAGTTGACTAAATCAATGATAGACAATGTTGATCAAGTGAAAAATATGGGAGGAGGTTGATTTTGCAAAGAGACCTCATGGGTGAGCTAGATATGATATCTTTATGTTGATGTGATGTTGCATTATATGATATCGGGTTTATAGGGATCTGTGCCAGAATAAGCTTACAAAGGATCCAATATCCAGTTTTCAAAACTGGGGTGGAATGTTTTATTATATTTTTGTACACAAAGGGATCTCGTTAAAAACTATGAAGATGTGGGATGGAACCTCGATTATGATATGAATCAATTTTGTTAAGTGGTGTGAATATTTTACCCTAGTTTTTTTCTCTGTACTTTATTCAAAATGAAGGCAGAGGATGACGTGGTTGTGGAACGGTAGGAAAAATTTGATAACAATGGTGCTAATATTGGATAGCCTAGAAAATTCAGGTTAACAAGTATTATGGACAAGAGGATTGATTCAACCAATTCTCGTTAATTCACAAAATAAAAATTATGGTAGTTCAAGGTGAAATTTTCATCATTGGGAAGAGTTATGGGAAGTTGTAAGAACCGTAATTGCAGACCCTCACCCTATTCCAATTCGATGATCTCATGGGTTCCAAATTCATGAGATGTGTGGATCTTGACAAGTAAAGTGACTAGATAATATTCAAGTTATGTATAAACTTCTTGAACCCTAATTGTAGTACAATGTTGGATTCATTAAGGATTTTACCAAAAAGGAATATGGTGTATTTGGAGAAAGGATGCATGAATTAATTAAACCATAGAAAACAAGTGAAAAGATACTTAAAAAGGAAGCTTCTAAAGAATATGTGATTAGTCACTAAGTTCTAAAATATCTCTTGTAGTTGGAGTGCTTTATATGATTTTTGGCGGAATGAATGTTACACATTCTCCTCTAGACTCAGAACCCATTATTGATAGAGTTTCCAAAGTCTTTTCTTTCAATTGGGATAAGAACTTATTTGAAAGTGGGTTTCTTAGAAATTGGTGCTAGTTCGAATGTGGATGGTCTTGCTCCCACCAATGGTTTAGTAGTTGGGGGGTTTTGTTTTGTATATCTACCCTTATTATCTCTTTGTCTAGGCATAAATAACCATAATGAAAAGAAATCATACAGTTTTTATTTTTGATGTTTTTGTAAGCATGCTTCCTAATCACCTATATCTAAGTGTGATTCCTCGACAACGAAGCCAAAAATGTTGGTCTAATTTATTGAGTTAAATTAGAGCACCTGTTTTACTTATCAATCTCGGTTGGTAAACTTAGAAGAACACCAAGTTATATGGATCTTATATTAAGCTAATGTAGGAAGTAGTTTTTTATGTTACAATAATGGAAATGCATATTAGAAATATAAATTCTTCAAAAGAAAACATTAAAATTATGATCTAGAAGCAAGAGTGCAATGAGTCTTTGTGGAACATAGCCAATAAGAAAGAGGCTCTAACTTAGATGCCTTGGTTGTCCTTCCTCATTATCCATATTCCAATAAGATCAATTCCACCATAAGGCATAACACAATGTTAAGAAATAAATAAATATCAAATGCATAAACACAATTTCCAGTTCAATTCTTAATTCATAAGGAAGAGGATCAAACTTAGATATCTTTGTTGACCTTCCTTACTTAAACAAATTACAGAAAGAAACTAATTCCAAAAGCATAGATGATAATAAATTCAATAAAGTAGTAAATATTAAATGCACAATTTTCATTTCAGTTCTTAGTCTAGAAGGAAGAGGATATAACTTAGATGCCTTGGTTGACCTTCCCTACTTAAACCAATTGTTGAAAAGATATCATTGAAAAACATAAATGGACATGGAATATAATGAATCTATTCATAAAATATTTGCAAGGAACTATAAAGGAAACAAAATCTATGATATTTAGAATTAATTTTGGAATGGGGACCTTCCACCCTTTTCTTAGCATACTTGAAGATTATTGACTACTATAGATCAAAAATCACATTCCACAACAAGAAAAACAAGAAGTAGAAGGAAGGTTCTTCATGTTGAAAAGTCAACAAGAAATGTGTGTCTAATTTAATTTTCCCTTAATTAAATCGGATAATAAAATGTAATCTTATCTCATAATCACTTGTAATAGTTATATGAGGGTGATAAACTTATTTAGCTCATGAATTTCAAGTTGATGGTGGTTGGTGAGGCATGCAGTTTGATTCTATTAGTTATGGAGTTCGAGTTGCAGTTATTGCATTACTTTAATGCATGAGAAATTAGTTAACTTAATTTATTGAGTTACAGTGAGTTGAACTAGTTGTAACTGTTTGTTGCACAAGTGAGAGATTAAGTGAATTAAATCATATTTAATTCACATGCAGTAATCTGCCATGCAAATGATGAATTAATATTAATAGCTGCATGCATGTCAGTTCCAGTGGATACCTAGTTGAGAAAAAGGTTAAAGGGATGTTAAATATCAGTTGTATCATTAGTAGGTTGCCTACATGCAGTTAGAAAACCATAGAATTTACCATGAGTATTTGTACTATTCCAAAAATTTAGACTTCATCTAAATGGAATATTATAGTTGGTTTTATCTTTAGATAGATGAATAAATGGGTAGGCAGGCCCATTAACCCCTTTAGAAGAAAGAATAACATTCCTCATGTGAAAAGAGGAAGAATAAATAGCTAGAAGGAGCACATTTAGGTGTGAACAAGGAGGATATCATGTTGATTCAGTCATCTTTGACCAAATCAACATACACTGTCTAGATACATTGTATCTCCTTGATAAACTGCGCAGATTAGGTGGAGGACAACTTGCATGATCTTGGAGGAAAATTTTGATGGGACCTAATATGAAGAGGTTCACTTAATATATATGAAGAGGATGGAAGCCTTTTCCATTCATGTTTTAGATTATCATTTTGATATCTGTCTACTTAGACTTGGCTTCCTCCTGCTGTTTAGCAGGGTTGTAGTGCTGTTTAGCACAAGGGTGTTCTCGAGCGGGAATCCCATCTCTTCCCTTGAGAGGCCTCTTGGGAGAGTATTGTAATAATTTGTTCCACATCTAGGGTTGAGGCCAAGCATCAGTCTTCAGTCACAGTGTTATTTCTGTAGCAGTGTAATGTTGTGTTGTAGGGTGTTGCAAGTGGAAAATTGATCATTCCACTTCCGGGTCTGTTTCTTAGTAGAGGGTCCCTTTCCTTCTCTTAAGAGATTAGCAAAGGATATTTCTGAGCTCATTTCATATCTTGGCAATTGGCCAAAGCACCTCTTCTCTCCTATAGTGCATTCCCTTGTAGGAACTACGTCATTTTCCAGAGAGTTGTTGCAGCAAGGTTCTAGGCCTTGTTTATGAGCTAGTTTCCTAGGGAAAGGGCCAACCCTTCTCCCAGAAAGCTAGAAAAATGGATTCTTATCCCTCTTGTAAATTATTCAGCTATGTTCATGTAATGTTGTAGTGAGAGTGAGTTATTTTTTAGCTGGATATCCATATCTACTCTTTTTGTACATGTGTCTCAAGAAACCTTTATCGGGTTATCTATATAATGCAATAAGGAGGCTAGATCTCTATTTGCTTAGCATATTATGGCATCAATATTAATCTCTATGATTTTCTATTGTAATGTTGTAGAAGCCATCATCAAATAACATTGTATATGCTTCAGTCTTTTCTGCATAGTCTAAGTCATGGGATTTGGGTATTTATAAGTCATTGTAAGGCTAAGAGATCTGTTTAACCTATAAAAAGTGATTTTTTTCTGATTGCCTTTTGTATGTGAGGGCCTTAATATATATTCTAAGGGATCCAAACACTATTTCCCCTTATTATCATGCAGTTATATGGGAATAACGTTTTTAGGGTCTATTTTGTTGCTTTTCCCCACTTGGAGACAGTGTATAAAGGAATACTTTTGCTGACACATTCCTAATCTAATGTAAATATGTTTAACACGCATTTTATGAGATAATTTGCTGCAGTACTTTCATTTGTGTTCATGTATTGCTGGATCTCCAACTTTGGAACATCTTAAGGTGTTTTTATTGTTGTAGAATTTCCCTATTTTGGGATATTACAGTATTGCACAGTTTTGGAAGGCTGAATTTCCTAAAGAATAAGGATTTCATTCTACATGAATTGCACAAGAAAGGCAGGCTGAGAAGAGGCTGAAAATTCGCTAAGTGCTAGTCAATTTTTTCTGGATCAATGTCAGACAATTGTGAGAGTGCAAGAGACTATTATGAGAAGAATGCATTGTAATTGTTTCATGATTCATTGGTGAATATACAATAAAATATGGAGGTGTTTTGAGTAGTAATATTTCCCTGGGAAAATATCTATGTTGTGGTTTTATTTGCTTCTTTCTTTACTTGTTGTGCTTGGTGATCGTGTTTATTTTCTGCAATTGATTTGTAGAAGGATTCAATATCTTGCTTTAGTAAATTTCTTGATCAGATTGAATCCATTGATATACATATTGTTTGTACAATTTCTACATAGTATGAGAGCACCAGAAATCACTATAGTGGAGAAGAAATTGAGTTTGTCTCAATAGCATTCAAAATTACAAAATTATTCTTTGGTGTGATAGGCAGATCAGGATCAAGATGGCTTTGAATGGCTTGAGATTGGAGTATGCACTTGAGGGAAGTTCCAATTATATTGTGTGGAAAGACAAGATGGAGGCATATCTATAGCACATTGGGTTGAAATAATTCATTGATAATGACATTCTTAAACCTACTGCAGCAAATGCCTCTTTTCCTGATGCTTAGCAAAAGATGGTTGCAAAGGTGAGGAGGATCTTATTAGAGGGAGTATGAGACCACATTGTCTCGAGTCTCCATGGTAAAGCGACTACATATGCAATGTGGAAGGCTTTGAGAGATCTATTTCAGAGTAGCAATGATTATAGAAAATTGGCACTGAAGGACAAGCTCAAGAAAATCAAAATGGAGAAAGGAAACACTATTCTAAAATATTTAACCAAGTTTTTCTAATGTCGAGATGAGCTTGGGGGTGTCGAAATTACTGTCGTGGAGGATAACTTGGTTAGCCTAGATCTTATAGGCCTTCCAAAGAGTTAGCATAGTTATAGGGACTCTGTCAATGGGAGGGATAATGATCCAGGTGGATATTGGTGGCCACCGCACCATCAGTTCTTTCAGTTTTCAGTTTCAGTACAACTTACTATTTTTAGCAGTTTTTCGGGTCATGGACTTCTAGAGCTGTTTTGAGGCCCTAGTGATCCAGGTAGATATTGGTGGCCACACACATATTCCATTTGAACTGCCACCATCAGTTCTTTCAGGTTTTCATTTTTAGCACAACTTACCATTTTTAGCATTTTTTTGGGTCATGAACTTCTAGAGCCATTTTGAGGCCCTGAACAACGTTTTTTTGGAAAACTCATAGCACATGGGTCGAAAAATTGATGTTTTTCACTCAAAATTTGGATTCCTTGGATAGATATTTCTAAAAAGGTATGATGTGCGTCGAAAAGAGATCATATGTCAAATTTAAGTCCGCGGGAAGATTGATGTACCAATTTACCCAAACGGGGCCCACAATTTTGGCGCTTCATCTCCTAGGGTTATTTTTTTTGATGTTTAGGGATTTCCATTATTTCTAAACAATAAATAGGCATTCAAGCCTCATTTTAACTTATCAGAATTGGATCATGGACCTAAGTGACAGCTCAAAATTCGAAGTGTTTTGAAGTGTGTTGAACCTAAGCGACCAAATAAATCTCGTCTTCCTGATTCAGGCGCTTTGAATGGTTTCAAAAACCTACACCATATGAAGAATTTATCGTAGTTTGAAATGTCCAGTAAACTTCAATTTTTGGACTTTGAACAAGTTTGACTTGGATTGGGAAAAATTAAAAAGAGAATACTCTAGGGATTATTCCCCACAATATTCCGTTTCGACCAGTTGAATGTTGCCAAGTGGAAGATTGTAATTGGGCTATTGTTTGACTATATAATTTTCAAGCCAATAGGAGGCTACCACGTGGCAGGCCGAGAGGCCACCACGTGGCTGAGGAACAGAGTGTTAAAATGTTGTTTGGAGTCGGCCAGGTTCGAATGCAAGACCTCACACATAGACTGCCTGTGCTTTACAGATTGGGTTGTGTTAGTTCTTAGCAACTAATGGTCAGAAGTTCTATTTAACATTAGGAATTTTGCTTCTGTGATCCATAAATTGTGAGTAAAATCTTTCGGTAAAAATCACATCAAAATAAATTTAGTCGAAGCGTTTCGAACCGGCTAGTGTGGTTCATCATCAGGACAAGATGAAAAATCTAATCAGGTAACCAAATTAAATAGATAAGAAAGGCTCCAACTAGCCATTTGTAAAATAATGGCTAGTTTGACTAAATTAAGGCAATGAAATCATAAAATCACAAAAATATAATAATAATTTCTTTTTTATTTATAGGAATAAATTAAATGCTTAATGTTTATAATTTGAATTTTATTTATTTTTATTTTTAATAAAATAAGAAAATGTTTATTCAATAATATATTGAATAATTATTTTTTTATTAAAAATAAAAACAAATAAAATCAAATTATAAACATTAAGCATTTAATTTATTCCTATAAATAAAAAATAAATTATTATTATACTTTTTTGATTTTATGATTTTATTGCCTTAGTTTAGTCAAACTAGTCGTTATTTTACAAACAGCTAGTTGGAGCGTTTCTTATTTATTTAATTGGGTTACCTGATCAGATTTTTCATCTTGTCTTGATGATGAACCACACTGGTTGGTTTGAAACGCGTCGACCAAATTTATTTTGATGCGATTTTTACCGAAATATTTTACTCACAGTTCTATTTAACGTTGTATGGTTCTCCATTTAGGGTTTTGGAGGGGCCAACCCCTCCCATATGACCACAACAGAAAAACAAGGGCTTAAGCCCCTAAACCACCGACGCAAAATGGTTTTGTTTAACCATTGAAATCTGGTCACATTTGAATTTTACGTGGATGTTTTATCCCAACCGTAACCTCCACCCAATGGTTTTAGTGGATTTTAATGCGTGGTTAAGTTTTTAGCCCATGTTCTCACACTAATCGCCACATTTAATGCTAGCGGCCAACTTGGCGGTTTTTTAGGCAAAGAGCCATTGTTGGTAGAAATCCCAACTTTAACTAAATTTAAGTTCATTCTCTACAAAATTAGTGGAGCTTTTCTAGGTGTCATTGGGAAAAATGAGTTCAGGCTTTATCTTGAGATAGATTCGACCAATTTTGGAGTGCCAATAGTCAATTTCGAGTATCTCAGACATTACAGACCCATTGGTGAGGATTTATGAGTTATCAGAGGACTTTTGAGTAGGTTTTTGTTTCAAAGAAGTTCTAGGGGCCACCAAGGCCACCACGGGCCAGTAGTAGTTTGAGGCCTAGCCAGTGTAGCTAGAGGCCTTATTCAGGAATCCAATAGTCAGTTTTGGATGTATCAGATGTTTTGGAACTAATGGTGTGGTTTTCAGAGCCTATAGAGGACTTTTGAAAGCGAATATTCTTCAGAGAAGTTCTAGGGGCCACTAGGGCTAGCAAGTGCGAGTAGTAGTTCAGAGCCTAGACAGGGCAGCTAGAGGACTTATGCAACAAACCAATAGTCATTTATGACTGTAATGAGAATTATAAATCCATTTATGAAGGTTGAAAAAGCTTTTGAGGACTTCTATATTTCTAGAACCCATCAGATAAGTTTTCAGTGACCCTAGTGCCAAGGGTGCCACCAGGTGTCGAAGGCGAAACAGGAGTAGCCGGAGTCAAATTTTGGTGAACCAATAATCTATTATGACTATTTTTAGCATTATGAATCCATTGAATGGATTTGAATATCCATTTGAAGACTTATGAAGGTCGAGAACCTAGAGGGAAGTTTTGGGTAGCCTAGGGCCAACCGTGGAGGGAGGCCTAGTTTGGGGATGCAGTTCTTATTTTGAGTAAATGATCAATCCATTTTGGAGGTCTGATATGTGTTGGAGATATTAGGTGAGGTTTCAGGGATAGAAAACTAATTTTTAAGGAGTTAGTGCCATATAGAAGCTCAGTGTAGCTCAGAGCACCGACAGAAGGAATCAAGTCTAAGGGAGCCTAGATATGTTTTCAGAGTGATGACAGCCATGAAAAGGATATAGATGGTATTATAAGACCATTGGTTCAGTTCAGTAACCTTTGGAGTTAAGTGAGGAACTTGTAAGATAAATTTTTCCATAATCCCAAAGAGCCAAGTCAAGATGACAAGAGCTCAAGGAGACATAGCCCACGATATTTGGGTGAAATCCTAGATTAAATTTGTTGTTATGTGTTGATGATTTGTTGCTGCATTATATTGATATTATACATGTTTAATTTCAGCAAGAAAAAATGAACTTAAAGCACTTAAACAGTTAAAAAACATACACCTATTTCATGCATAAATTTCGCAAAAAGTCAAGTACAAGCTAGATCTTGTATTTTTTTTTACTGAGTGGGAGGTTCTTAAAATGCATAACAAGTTATCCAACCCATTCTCAAATCAGCAACATAGTTCATAAGCTTGCGGCCACCACATCTCTTCTCAGAGATAGGCTACCAGTTCCCAAGCTATTTTATTTCCATTATGTCTGTAAGCATATTTTTGTTATTTGATATTAATGAAATGAAGTTTTATTTCCGTTGCATCTCTATGTTGATGTATATTTCTGTATTTTATTGAGTTCTTGCATAGATTTGGATTAGTGGTATCAAAGTGGTCTTCTCTTTCTCTGTTTTTCTTTGCATATCCCCAACAAGGTCAGGGTATAAGGAGTTAGGGCTCGATCTGGTTGAACCCCTGCAAGATCAACCTTACAAACCCTGACGACCTCCCATGGCGGAATAAAAGAAAGATGATGGACCAGGAGATCATATAAAAATATTGCTCGTGGATGCCCTTGAGAAACAAAGGAATGCATTGATGGATAATTTTTCTCAGATCCTTCAATGTCTGCCCACCTACGGTGCATCTCTATCCAACAACCACTCTGGAGGTGGCACTCCCTTTAAGGCACAGGTAAACTTTGACATTCCTATATTTGAAGGTCAGAGAGATCCAAATGTCATAGTTAGATGGTCGAATTTTTTGGAAGGTTATTTATCAGTCTCATGAATTCTTCAACCGAGAAAAGATTATTTTTTCACTCCTAAACGTCGCCCCTGTTAGAGTCGGCCCTTACAGCCCTCCGTCAGTGATCATTTTGTCTTTTGCATATTCATTCTTAGGTGTCTCGCTTGTTCCACTTCATTTCATTTCGCTAGGAGCATGCCATTGACTGACGAAGGGGTCTGTTGTCTTATGTTTCCTCATGCTTACACCTGCAGTGCTATTTTAAAAAATTTCGTCAAAAATCACTCAAAATCATTGTCATTTCATTTATGGTCATTAAAATGTCAATAAGTGTTTTTGGTCTTAGTGTCTAGGGTTTTCGAGTCATTTGTATACCAGTCATAAAGCCTGCAGGATGAGGATGGTTCCACAAATTTTGATTTCATGTTTTATTATCATCAGCATTTTAAAAACATTTCTAGTCCAAAACTCTGTTTTGGAACTAGAAATTGTTCAATATTATTTTTGTAATAAATTGTGTTTATTTCACCAAGAAGAAATTTCAAAGCAGACCTCTGATCTTTTCCTCAGCTAAAGAAGCCATACTCCTACAAGAAGATAACAAAATCATCAATTCAGAACTCAGAAAAGCCAAAAAAGAGATTGTATTAAAAAGCCAAATGTGAAAATGCAAAAAACATTGTAATATGGGTTGTCAAAAAGATTTGGATCAAATCTGATTGTGAAAGATATTTACATCATGTATAAAAGGGCAAACAAGTTTCATTTCCAAAAATCCATAGCATACAAGGCGAAATCTGAAGTTTGGAGGCCGAAATCGCATTTTGGAGCATTGTTGACAGAGTTGAAGGTCGTGCGACCCACTTGGGCAAAAGCGACCCACCTGGGCAAAGCGACCCACTTGGGCGATTTTCACAGTGTAAATTATAACGGGTGCGACCCACTTGGGCAAAGCGACCCACTTGGGAAAAAGCGACCCACTTGCCAGCAGAGTTCAGAAAAGTCGATTTGAGCGCCCAGTTTCGTTTTAGATCGCCTCCAACGGCCTTCAAATAGGTTCTTAACTATTGCACAGTAGTTTTTAATATGTTGGTGGTATCATTGATGACTTCAAACATTTGAATGGAAGAGTAAAACCCTACAGTCATGGCAGTTTTGTTCCTCAGGGTTTTTAAATGTATATGGATGGTTTTATGAGTTTTTCTCCTACCTTATATCATTGATATATTCACCTTTGAATATATTATCAAAACTCCACTGTTTTCACACCCATTATACCATCGTGGTCATCATTATTGCTTTACCATTGTCAAGGCTTGTGTTCCATGGTGATTATGGTCATATTGTGTCTCACTGCCCAATGATAAAAACGTTCTTATGCCCATTGACACTTATAACTCTATTTTCATTGCCCATTGACAAACACAGTCATATGATGCATTGCTCCCTTTGACAAAGTTTACCCAATATTCTAAAGGCTGCCTGCTACCATTTGTCAAGTTTCATTTGCAATTAAAACAGAGACTGTGCTTCTATTTCAATCCACCTAAAACAAAGATATTATCATTGTTTGTTTCCTTATGGTGCTCTGACAGTGGGGGATATTTGTTGGGTGTTGAAACACACATTATAACTCTTTTTTCACTGCATTTATATCAGTATACATAGTGCCAATATCTTGTTCAGAGCCATGTCAGAGACAGAGTCAGAGTATGAGCAAGGGTCAGGCAGTGATTCCATGACTTAAGGTAATGTGCCATGGGGGTCTCATAGAGTTAGCAGAAGTGGTAATCATCGCAGAGAGGAGCCTACTTCTTTGGCTCGGTTGCAGGCATGTCCATTAGCAATGGATTGTTTTCGGTATTTGTCATGTTTCAGATTTTGTGAGATGATTGCACAAACCCGAATTCATCATGAATTAGCCCGTCTGTTTGTTCTACATTTACGGGATGGCCGGGTAAATCTTGCCGGGGTTGATTTCATTTTGTCACCCTTGACTATTGCTCAAGCCACTGGCATACCAAACATGGGCGAGGAATGGAACAAGCGTCGGCATTTAGAGAAATTCCACTATGAGCCATACATTAAAACTGGATATATGGGTTACTTGAGCAGAGTTTTTCCATTCAGATTCTTGAGAGATGAGTATGCACCGCTGATGAAGCTCATCATTCAGTATTTTAGTTGTGAGGGCAGGTATGCTCGTCTTTTTGCGTACCATATTCGTTTGTTGATGCACTTCACAAGGGTACGTATGATGAATATTCCGTACTTCATATATCGCAACATAGAGAGGATGGTGATGTTTGTGCAAAAGAAGACAAGCCCAGTGCAGCAGTACAGGAGTATATACTATTACGCTTTGATCAAGGTCATAGTGTTGCATCAGTTGGCAGAGCAGGGCATCACTTGGGAGGATTTCATTTCTAGAGACTTTTTAAGAGTGCCACAGCCGCCTCCCGAGACAGTTCATGATGCAGGAGAGCCTTCACACCAGCCGGACATGCCTGAGGTTGAGCATATCAGCACTCCTTTGGTTTGGACATATCAGCGAGGCCACAGGGCCTTATTTGCAGCGACACGGCGAGTATTATCTCCACATGAGGTGGAAAGGGTCTTGCCGACTTCATCAGCAGAGCGAGTATTATCTCCACATGATTTGGAAGGGGTCTCGCCTTCTTCTTCAGTGCAGGTACAGATACAGGACAGGGGCAAGAGGCCCATGCATGATGAGGGCCCATCAGGAGGCCGGGACACAGATTTCACAGTCATTGATGTTGATGCGAGCTCTCCTAGCTCGAAACTGAGGGAAGTCATCCAGGAGAAAAGGGCCGAGAATGACAAGCTGAAATTTCAATTGTAGAAAGCTCAGTGGGTGATTAACTATTTGGAGCAGCGCAAAAAACAGCTTGAGGATGAGCTCACATTTTATGAGTTGCGCCAAATCCGTGAGGACAGACAGTGGAATCGAAAGAGACCCGGTGACATGACACCAACTGACAGAGATACTGTACTCACACATGTGAACATCCATCTGGAAAAATTGTTGGCGAAGGCCAATCGAGACAAAGAAATGCTTCGTCACATGAAAGGCCATTATTGGGCTCGCATGCATGTCTGCAAAGCGAGAATGAAGATCATGAAGAGGAGGTTGCGCAAAGCACTAAGACGACGGAAAAGGCCTAATCCACTTCGGATTTTGGCTGAGGCTTCATTGACTGGGCAGGAAACATGATGGAGGACCTCCGCTCTGAATTTGGGCAAATTCGGAGAAAATTTTGTCATTTTCAAATTTTTGGGTCAAAAAACAAGTTTTTCAGTTAAGTGGGTCTCACCCTCATACGCTCACTTTTTTTTGGGACACTTGCTGGAGGAAATTTTTTCATTTTTGGATTTTTCATGGTTATTTATGCATCCTCAGAAATCAACTAAGCATTTCATCAAAATCTGGATGGTCAAAGAGCTCAAAAACACCATGAAAACCACCTTGCTACCACCTTTTGCACCAGCAGGAAGTACTTCTGGGAGAAAGAAGTTTTGGAGGGTCAAATGAGCTCCAAATTCAGAAATTCCACTTGGGTTGGATAGTCAACATCCAGGGATTTCCAACGAGCTATCATGAGCTCACTTTGGATGCCAGGAAGTACCTCAAATTCAGGCTGGAAAAAGCGTGACCCACTCGGCTCAAAAGCGACCCACTTAAATTTTTGCTGAATTTTCAACTCCCAGCTCAGATTTTTGCCTAGTATGGACCAGTTTTGCTTGTGGATGGAATTTTTGGGTTTTTATGATGTAAATTCATGTTTTGCATGTAACTTTGGCTTATTTTTATCTATTCTAGAAGATTCACTCTCAAAAGGGTAAAAAATCATGTAATGGATCAGTTTCCACTCTTTTAGAGGCAAGTTGTTAGCTGCCTAGATTGTAGTTCCATGATTAGAATTGGTTGAAACTGATCCCTGAAGAGGGAATTCGACCCCTAGAGGTGGGGGAAGGGGTTAGGATGCTCTATATATTGTAATTTCTCAATCATTTTCAGAGGTTGGAGAGGTTGGACTCTTGGGAGACTTTGATATCATTGTACATATTTTTCATATTTTGGCTAAGGAAAGATCAGGGGTTTTGTGGCACTTGTTGGGATCCTTGTGGTGTTCTGTTCTTGATGGTGTTTCCTCTTTGTTTACTGTAAGTTTCTTCATGTTTAATGTATGCCATCCTTTCATATGCTTATGAACTAAATTGAATGAGTGAATAAGGTTGAATCCATTGTTTACAGTGCTTGGCCTTTGAATTCAGTTAGTTCTATATGTTTTCAGCTGTTTGGAGAGGATCCAAGTTCTTCTCTGCCCTCTTCAGCTCCTCATCGGTCTAATCTGTCCATATATCCAAATGAAAAGCATCAAGACATTCACCTACCTCGCCCCAACTTGAAATCTGCAAAGGTCTGACCTTATCCCCGGACCCAAAATTTTTTTTCCCATTACTCCAGCGAAAACCCAAAAAACCAAAAATCAAACATACCTATCTCTTTACAAGCCTAAAATCAGTTCCTATTGTAAGTCATCTCGCATCCTATTGCTTATTTTCTCGAGATTGACGGAGAGAGCCCTCTCCTGTCCTCGTAGGGCTAGCTACGAGGCTGAGCGTGGTTTGATGTAGCCTTGAGTTTTACTTCATTTCAGCCCGAGGTAGATTTGAGTGCTAACATAGTGGCGACCATACTGGGGAAGATCTCAATGGTTTTCT